>JASDQU010108409.1:249577-305353 GCA_032191745.1 Picea mariana | reverse complement strand
TTTACTTCTTATCAACCATGACAAGACAATAATGAGTCATCTTTACATAAAAAAATATTGGGTCCATTACCAAAACCTTTGTGCTATGGGGATTTCTTCAAGGGTTGACATCAATGACAATGAACCTTAATCAATAGAGTTGAGGTTATGCAAGCTTCTTTTCCGCTAAATCCTAGGAATTCATGCTTAGGCCTTTGTTTAGCTACAATGGGGATCTGAATTCCTTGGCGTTCCTTACCTAGCCCTTGTCCATCATATCCCATTTTCCTCATGAGCTTGGAATCGATGCCTCTAATGTTATTTTCAAAGTCACCGAAGGTCTCTTGAGGAAAAATATAGAAAGGTTAGTTTACCATGCTTGACTGCATCATGGTGTTAGATTTTGTAGTGGAAATAGAAGGGATTGCTTGGTCTTCTATACATTTTCTTATAGATTCTTGGAGGCCTCTTCTTTTGCTACCAAATATCGGTTTAGCTGAGTAATCACTTCAGTGAACCTCTCCTCTTTCCAATTATCTAGCTAAGCGAATTTCTCCCATAATTGCAAGAGCTACAATATGCTTCAATCTAATTATGCTCTTGTGGTGGTGAAGGAGTCCTAGAATTTGGAAAATTTCTTTACTAGATCATCTACTTTATGTCTCCAAAAAAGAATTTTCTTTTGTATCTACCTATTGAAGTCTCTCAACTCTTCCATCTTCTCCTTCTAAAAATATTTTTCCATAACAGTTGCTTCAAATTCTCTAACAAACCTACTCTGATACATTATTATCCATAAATGGTAGTTCTATCGCCTATACATTTCACCTACATGGATAATCTGTGGAATAAAATTAAATGAGCCCCCTACAATAAAAAATAGGATGATGTCATGCCTCTTCAATTGTTGTTTGTTAATTGGTTACAATGCTTTGTTTGAAAATCCAACAAACAAAATTTGGGCTAGTTGAATTTCAACCAAAGGGAAAGCAAGTCTACTCTGTTTTAGATTTGGTTCAGGGGATGCATACAAGCTCTTGGATACCCAAAGATAACCCCAAATTTACCCAGTATAAAAAAAAAAATACTACTCATAGGAGAGGGGAATGACCCAGGAAAAAAGAAAAATGCCCAACAATGCTAGAAACACCAAATAGTTCACCAGACCCAATTAAAGCAATCTGAAAACTTCCTACAAAAGTGCAAGGAATCTAAGATAAATCCATCTATATTCTATCTATGATTATAATGGATAAAGGAGAATAGAGAGTTGTTGGAATTCATTAAATACTAATGGAAATTGGTTTCTAGGTGATTTGAGAGAATTGCAAGATGGAACTCTTCAAATTAAGCAATTGTGCAACTAGTAATAATAATACACCATAAATAAAAACAATAATATCACCTAGATCACTCTACAAAACATTAAAAGACACATAGAGAAACCAAAATTTTCCTAGAAACGCAAGTGGGAAGAAAAAAGGTTGATCAAGGAGTTTATTAAGTAGAAATATTATTACAAAAGGGTGCGCTATACACATATTTAGTGTATTGTTACTCACTGGTAGGAAATTTTTAAACGGCCATGGCTCAACCACAATGTTCACTCATTTCAATACAAACTCATTGTCTTCTTCTCGTCCAAACATCAAGCAAGTTGCTTCCTTGAGCTCTCATCTCTACTACTTCCCTTCTTCATTTCCTCCTCCCTGTTCTATTCAATCTTCTTCTTCATCAAAGATTTCATTTTTAATGGGATGCCTTGAAAGACCAAACATCACAATGTTTCATTTCAACTTCAAAGGGAATTTTTAACATTTTATAAACTTTGTCAAAAAAAATTAAATGCTTACAACAAAGTTACAAATATATTTTGACGAGGATCCAATTCAGATCATATATGAGACAAAGTGTACAATCACAATTAAAGGGTCTAGTTGACCATTAAAGGGCCACATTAATAAAAAAAAATAGGAATGTAATAACTCAATATATAGGCCTTACGATGACCCTCCCTTTCAAACAAGTCCTTCCCTCAACACTTGATTAGTTTTGGATGTTTTTGCATGAAGAAATCATTTTCCTATGTTGCCTATTCTACTGGTAGGTTCTTGATCCAAATCAGATATGAAAAAGAACAATTGGCTATAGCATAGGCTCTATGATGATCAAAATTGGAAAGCCTATTTGAAGCTATGGAAAATGAAGGATACCGAATTGTTGGTTTGAAGGGCCCCATGCCATCATGATTGATTTCCACACCTACATTCAATTAAAAACATAAGGCAAGAAAAATATGTAAAGTTAAGTAACAGGATTATTGTAAAAGAGAAAAAAATGATGGATTAAAAAATACAACTTCATGAGACATCTTCCCCATTGTGCAAAATAATAAACAAAAAAAAGAGGAGGAGAAATGTGTTTGGGGGAAGCTAAAGGGTTGGGGATGATTGACCTTCCAACTAACCCCCAAGTTGAGCCTGCCTCATATATCCTCATTTTTTGAGAAGGAGAAGGGTTTATTTGGCTAAGAAGGAAGATGAATGTTGTCTGAATTTTGTTGAAGAGCATAGAGTTGAACTCGAGAACTTGTAACTTGCCCATTGATGCACAATAAAGAGCCTAGATGAAGCCAATTAAATGTTGGTTTTCCCATTTGGGTTCCCAAGGTAAATCATGTCTCAATGAGCATTTTTTTCTTCTGTGTGTTGATTATTTTATTGTATTAACTCACATTTGTGGTTTATTGAAGTTACTGGTCATATTTTAATGGATGTGGTGTAGATTGTTAATCTTTGTTGATTAGTTAATGAGCTCTTTGTTAAGTATTTTTTTATGTTTGGGAGGATTTTATTCATATCACAATGGTTTAATGGTAGATACCTTTCCAAACATCTCTATATCCTCCATCGTTGGATGATTTCAGAGATGGGAAATCGATGGTTCCCATTCCCGAGTTGTTGAAAAATTGTAGGTGGCTGCTAAATTGGGTTTTCATGATTATTAAAGATTTTCTCTCTCTTGTAAGATACCCTTCTCTCCTAGAGGAATTTTTTCTTTGTTGGATAATAAGTTCCTTGTTTCCTTGTTTTTTGAAGTGGCCATGCACTTTATGGTTTCTCTGGGCATCTTTAATTAATCAATTGGATGATTTCTTCCTTTCTAGGTCATTTCCTTAGAGATGGGTGTTTCTAGCTATTGAACTGGCTGATTTCTTCCTTGTTGGGTTGTTTTTTTAAAGATGGGTGTTGGCAAAAATTTTCATACCTAGGGTTTGAAATACATTACCAACAAATACCCCATTAGCGTTGACATATTTAATATTGAGAAACTAAATAAGGTCTCACTCGAGATGCTCATGACAATAACATATACCGAACAATTGTTCATTTCATGAAGGAATATTGCAACCAAAAAACACATAGATTAGAAATGTACATTAGATCCTATGCATTCACATTAGCATTCATATATGTAAATTACATTCTGACATATACATAAAAAATTCATCCATGACATGGACCATGATAGTAAATACCGATTTGGATCTCATTCTTTTCATTCATCAGCCATTAATAAACATTCAGATATTTAATGGGTCGTAGCCTTCTCAAAGACTCATTGAAACTTGAACCAGAGACCAAAAATTCAGATCTAGATCTAATTTCTCTCTCCTATGGTATTACACCAGGAGACTCCATAATTAACAACAAAACCAAAACAACATCAACCAACATAGACCAACAACAACAATAGCCAACCACCAACTAGTTCACATACATTTCTGTTATCTCTTCATAAGCATTTTAATGATAGATACTCTACTAGATCACTAAGAACCTAAAACATTTCTTTTATCTCTCCATAAGCATTCTAATGCAATACTATCCTATGGTATTACATATCCAATACTCAAAGAACTTGTGCAGTACCAGAGTTAGCACCTGTGTTGCAAAATGGTTGGCGTAGGTGTAGTAGATACTAGTTGATGCACATTGAATATTGGCACTAATGTGGTACAAATCTTGTGGCATGCATAGACATAAAAAAAAAAAACTTGCGGCACTAGCATGCATGGACTTACCAAAAATATGGTGCCAATAGGCTCTCAACACTATTAGCTAGCTCGTCCTCAAGCCAATAAACCTCATTGTGATGCAAGAAAGGTGACATATGGTACCTTCGGCATGAGCTAAGAAATGAAGTCTTGGAACTCTATGTTGAAATGATAAAATTACTCCAACAATTCCTTCATATATTGGCAAAAGTTTTCTACCTCTATTAGTGTGGTGGACCCAGGGGTAGGCTTGATTTTCACCCCTAACTTGATCATCAGGTTTGCCTTTTCCTATGCATCCACAAGTGTGTAGTAGTGCTACTTGGAATGTTTTTATGCGTCCAACACGATGGAAACAAGAATCTATTTCTCGGTCTGGGTAGATGCAATTTTTCAATGTAGGTCGAATATTTTTGTCATGGAGTCCTTGCGTGTTGGAGTTTGAAGGGAGGCAAGAGATTTTTTCTTTTCATTGATCTATGCCTCCCATGTACATAAGCGGTCCCGAGTGGTACATATTTTGGGGGCGTTCTGTAGGTGAGTCTAGAGCTAGAAGATGAAGTCCAACTGCCCCCAATAATCCTTCCACACAAGATTTTCCTTAATTTTTTTTTTGGCAACAATAATGTTTTTATAAAACTCCACCTGATTTGATGGTGGGGTGTTCTTCAGTTTCTCTCCAAGCTCTACATTCTAGGCTTGCAGTCACTAGACAACCCCATGCACCTTGATAATTTTTCTTAGTGTAGGGAGTTTAAAAGCTTCGTTAGGTGAATTAGGAACACACACATATACCTCATCCATGGTGTTGATTAATGAGGTGTCCACAAGCACCTCCACCACATGGTATTGTAGGAATTTTGTAATGTCCTTTCCAAATGACCACTCTAGGAGGGTAACTTAGTGGTCTATCCCATTCCTGTATGCCATAGTCGATTAAAAAAGGGGGGGATTAATCAATTAATTATTTGATGTCATTTGGGGGAAAATGATACTTTATAAAGTGACATTGAGTAATTGAAAAATGAATTGAAGAATAAAGTAGATAAAATTTATAAAGTCACTTTAATAAAGTAAAAAGGTAAAAAGGGTCAACTAAAATGGTAAAAGGGTCATAAAAAAAGTGAGGGGGGTAAAAGAGAGATGAGAGCTCATTCTCTCATTATGTTGATGATTGTTTTGATGTAATTTGGAGAGATCTTGGAGCCTTTGAGGGTTTGGAGTAAACATTGGCTTGGATTGGTTTCGGTGGTGAAGGATTCCACCCTAGCTAATCAGGTTTCTGTGGTGAGAGATCCACCCTAACCATTTCATTTGGAAGACCACTCAGGTTTTCCATTTGTGATTATTGTTCCAAATATTGGTTTATCCATTACAACATATTGGATGTTTGGGGAGGGTGCGTTACCTTCTAGAAGTGATAACTTTCGAAGAATATGATGAACCATACTTCTAGAGGTCGATTTGGTTGTGTAGATCTAGTTTACTTAGCATGGGATGATTTATTGTTTTGCAGGGTCAAATTCCTAGTGTGGGAGCATCATCTCTCATAGGGGAATCACATTTTTCAATGGTGGTCGAGTTTATTGTCATAGGGGAGAATCTATTATTGACTAGGGTTGATTTTCTAAGCTAGGGATGAGTCCCTTGTTGTTGGTTGGGTTTTCTATCAAAGGGGCTGAGTTTATCACTATTGGAGCAAGTCATTTCTTTGTTGGAACAAGATTATTGTTGTAGGATCCATTTTCCTTTGTTGGAGGTTAAATCCTTGATGTGGAGGGTGGATTCTTGGCTATTAGGGGTCGATTACTCTTGATGGGAATGTCTTTATTTGTTGGACCGAAGTGTGGTGTTGAGGGTTGAGTTTCGATCCATTTGGGGAGGTCGAGTTGATGGAAGCAGGGCTGCATAATTTGTATTGAAGTTATTTGTTGTGTATGAGGATCATTTCCCATATATTGAGGTATATTTGAACCATTGGGACTCCCTACACATGTTACAAGTTATCTATAAATAAAACTAGAACATGGTTTTGCTCATATTCCTTATGTAGCTGAGATATTAGTGGTTACACTCTTGTTGTTATCATTAATATAAGTATGTGCATGTTTATTAGTAGAAAACCCCTTTATTAATTGTTGAAGACATATAAGAAACCACACCATAACTTATAATAGTAGTCACCAAGGCATTGTATAGTGGATCTGGGTTTTTTTTTTATGTGTTTAACGAAAGAAATCAACTAGAAACACACCTAAAAATCTACAACAATTAGTAGGAGAGGTTCATAGTGGATTATGAATATGTTAGCAAGGTGTTTGACAGAATTTATAAGCTACCAATAAACTAAATCCCAATGGTAGCAAGAAAAAAGGATCATTTCAGGGGCTCCTAGGTATTGAAGCAAATTTTTTGAAGAAACACTTGACCAAAAATATATGCTTCCTTCATTCTAATATGAAGATATCGTGAATGAAGATCCAACTTTGTGAAGTAGATTGTTGCATGTAGTTCATCTAACAATTCATCAATGATAATAATGGGAAACATATCTTTAATTGTGATCTTGTTGAGCTCTCTATAATATGGACATATACACCATGATCCCTCTTTCTTGAGTACCATTACCACCAGTGTAGAGTAAGAAATTTGGCTAGGTCTAATAATGCCAGCCTCTAACATTTCTTCAACCATACGCTCAATTTCACTCTTCTGGGCATAAGGGTATCTTTAAGGCCTGATGTTAGGAGGAATGTTATATTATTTGCACGATTGTTTTTTCCTCAGGAAACATGTCACCTTTTTTTCCTCGTTTTTCATGTCGCCTCAATTTTTGTGTCCATTGTTGGGCGGTTTTTTGGCACATGTTTTTTTGCTGATGGTTTTCTATTTCTGGTTAAGGAATTAGGGTTGTTGACTAATCCAGGTCATTGGGTTAGGGTTTTGGATGATGTTTGATCCTATATGTATATTGTATTGTAAACAATGTATGATGTGAAATAATATAAAATAGTTGGTTTTCCCGGTTTGGGTTTCCAGGGGAAAAATATACATGTAATGTGTGTATTTTCCATTGTATATTTTCTATTCTTTTACAGAAAATTTGTTTGCAGTAAATAATTGTAAAAGGTTAAAATATACATTTGGTATCATAGTGATTATTGGCTTTAGGGGGACGCCTTTTTGGTCAAGGGTTTGGCTCAGGACTATAATAATCCTTGTTACAGTGGGAGATCTTCAGTATTGATTCTTTAGGTGAAGAGAAATTCATACCTAACAAGGAACACTCCCAGGAATTAGGTGAATAACATGATTATGATCGCGAGTGGGCGGAAGACCTCTAGGAATACATTCGAATACTTTGGAATCCTTATCAATAATCCCTTGGAGATCTAGGGGAATAGATGGCTTAGATGTTTGAACACCTAGTGAGCATAGTTGTACAATTACACCCTGATGCCTCTTTTTCAATAAATTTTTCATGCCATTAGAGCTTATCACCTTACTGGTTTTCCCTGTGATACCCCTTAACTCAATTTCCTTTCCTTCCAATGAAAAGTTATTGAAAATTAAAAGCCATTCTTCCCAATGATTGTAACCATTGAACTCCTAGTACAACACTAGCACCACCCATGGGTATAGAAATCATTGGAATATTAATTACATATTCCCCCATAGTAAGATTAATCTTATGGAATTTTCCTAAGAAATTGATAGTTCCTCCATTTGGAATCATTACTTGGAACTCTGGTGCTAGATATATAAATAAAATGAGAGCTTTGGAGTGCTAATTCTAGCCAATGCATTACATGATATGGTGGGAGTCAAATCTTTAGAATAAATCTCTTCTATGCTTTCATCTTGAGATGGTTCTTGTTCTTCTTCCTCTTCACAATCTATATAAAATAATTTCTTCTCACCACACTTATGTCCCCTACTGTGCTTGCTATCACAATTAAAGCATAAACCTTTTTCTTTTCTTTCCTCCAATTGTTGAGGTGTCAATCTTGTAGGTTGAGGCGTTTTAGAAGAAGGAACATTATTCTATCAATATATGTTAGGAGTGGTCCTTCTAGTAGCCATAGCCAAATTTTTACTTTCAACATTTCTCGCCACCTTGAACTCATTCTCCAATGATTTGGATTCCCAAAGGAGAAACTCATGTTGAATGTTATCCTTTAAAGTTCCTATGAATACATCAATCAAGTGCTCATCTAGAATATTTGTTACCATTATATTCAATCTTTGGAAGTTCTCAATGTGTTCCACAACTGAACCCCTTTGCTTGAGATTTATCAATTAGATGAAGAAGGTATTGCTCCTTGTATCCTCATAGTTTGCTATCATTTCTTTCGTGAAAATTGTCCAAGTGACAAGTGATTTGTGAGAACAAAGCCATCGACACCACACAAGCTAATTGGGTTCTAAATATAAAGACACAATTCATACGTTTTGTGTGTGTGGCACATCATGTAGATCAAATAACTGCTCCATTTGGAGTATCCATGTGATTGGATCCTTGCCATCAAAATTCCTCATATTGATGTTAGGAAAGTGGTTGGTATTCAACCCAAAATTGGAGTTTCTCTAGTCTTGATTCATCTTCCTTGTGCCCTCATCATGAATTTCATGGGATAAATTATCACTTTCAAGTGGCCTCTCTATTAACAACTTTTTCAATCCTTACATGATCTCCCCTTTTAAACCATCCATCTTTGTATCCATTATCACTTCCATCTTAGCTTTAGTTGAATCCATCATCCCTTGTAATTCATCTTTTGGTACTTCCTTCTTTTGTAAATCATTTATGACCCTGCACATTTATTCACCTTCATGAAAGGTCCAAGTAGGACTTTCTGAAGGATTATTTGGTGTAGAAGTTCCATTTTTTTGTGCCATGTTGGCCAGGTATCACTGCAAGGTAGGAATTCCTAATTGGCTTAGGTATAGGTCCTCACATACAAGGGAGTGTCAGGTGCTATAACTCTCTGATATACGTGTGGAGTCCAAAAATAGTAGTCAGCCAACTATCTCAGGGCACTAACTAAGGAGGATTCTCCATGCCCTTAGCTATACTATTCGACCACTCAGTTACTAGAGAGCAATCTCCCCGAGTGATGTTCTCGGTGTACTATAGCAACAAGATGACCAAAAAGTTTACTTGGTAAGTCTCAGGATTCTAGGGGGTCTCCCGATATACGCCAAGTACGTGGGAGCTCAAATTTGTAGTAGTGCTATATAATGCACAACCGTTTGAAAGGGGCCTTTCGATATACTCTAGGTACATGGAAGAACCACACTGTCCCCGGATTGTAGCGCTAACCAATAATGAAAAATCCTATGTTTAGAGATGTCGGAACATGTCTGTACCTTAAAAAATACCTAAGTTTCTCTCAAATTGATGTGATACTCCTTTTATCCCACTTTATTCTACTTTTTGAATCATCCAAATTAGATCTTTTATTCAAAATATATGCAAATTTCCAACAACAAAAAAACACACCTTTTAAACCCTAGTTTGGAGGTTGTTCTGCTAGCCGACCTTTCTTCTGTTGTATATTTAAAATTTCGACCCTTCTGGGTTTGAAATTTTGTTATATAGTTATTTGATATTTATCATCTATAATTCTATAGGTATGATCAAAATTGGATGTGCCAAGTGGAAATCATGGTAACTTCCCCACACCTTGCTGATGTTTGGCCTTTCCAAGAGAACGTACTTGTAAATCATTCCAAGTACACAATATGTGATATCTTATTCTAAAACTTGCACCAGAAATACTGTAGAATATCCATTATCTAATGCAACTAGTCTCACCTAATTTGGATACTCACTAAAGAAGATATCATTTTTTTACCCAGAACACCTGTTTGTGACTAGTTAATAGGACTAGTCATCTACCCTATTTGACACAGGGTGTATCTCCAAAATTAGGATGACCTAGACACTGAAATATTTACAAAAGATACCTTGATAATTCTTACAAATATCCTCCAAGTTTCATGGTATTAAGAATCACATAAAAACATTTATAGTGAGAATTCTGAGATGACTGAATTCAGGATGATTTAGGAATCTGATATTCCATAGGATATATATCTGAAATTATAAATCCCACGAAGTTAAAATTTTAACCACAAGTACCTTGATCTGTATACTAAATATCCCCCAAGGCGTTCCATTTGAAATGTCCCAAAAAACAAGTTATAGCAAAAATTCCAAGGTGTCTCAGATGCAACAACGAAACCCCAAGGTCTTGAGCTTTGATACCAAATGTTAGGAAACAAATATCCAAATAGCATAAAAACATCAGAATAAGTAATGCACGCCTTGAAAAATATATAATTTTAGATAATAAGCCTCTTCTAGGGGGCAGCCTCCTTATACACCACATAAATTCACCAATACCAGATGATTCCAAATGGAAAGGTCTATTTGGTATATATAGGAGACTAGGAGGTACAATTACAACTAATGGACCCAAGAAAACATAAATAAAATAACAATAATAATTTTATATTCCCCAATTAAGGGGTAATTTGCCACTATTTAGGGCTTAACAAGCTACATGGAAGGACATGCAAGGAGGGATTAGTCTGTTTTAGATCATAGTTGTGTTGTAGGGATTTGTAATTGTAACAGCCTATATTTTGGCCTTAGAAGGTTAGAACTTTGATTTTTACTTATCTTAGTGATTCATTTCTTAGTATTTGTTGGGTTTAGTTAGAATCATATACACATTTGATATGTATACATATGGATCTATTTATGTGTTGTGGGATATTATTTTTATTGTTATATGTTTATTTTTATTTTTGTAAGTGAGTTGAGATTCTATATTACTGAATAAAATATTGTACAAAAAAGGGGCTGAGGGGTGTCCCTTGATCTTCCAAAAGGAAACCAGATCAGGGGTCCCCAAGATGCACTATCTACATTAGCGAAGGGATGGTTGGGCCGCCACTCGGGGAAACCGACCCAGTCTCCATAAGTTCCTTTGAAAAAGAAAAAAAACTATACCTTCAAAAATAAATAAAAGCGTGAGCATATAACTTGAGTTGTTCCTATACTGATAAACAAAAAGAACTTGAGTTGATGTTGCGCTAGTCCAAGCAAATTGGCTGGATTTCATATCCTTCCTTCCTTACCTTGTTTTCCTTTTTCTGCTCCACTATGCACGTCCTTCTAATGTTGGCTGGTGTTTCGTGTCAGTCTGCTGGAGTGATGTCCATGTGATGGACATAACGAAGGTAGAGTTTGAATTGACCAGCTAGTCGGTCTATTTTTTCGCCTTGGTTCCTCTGGTTCTCTACTATGCTTCTTGCGTTGGCCTCCAAGTCACTGAGGCAATTCAGGATTTCTATGATTTCCTTCTTGCGGCCTCGGTTTTTAGGGATGATTTTAAGGATGGAAATTTATTTTAAAATGTAGAAACCTTGGCGAATCTTACTTATCTTTCATATTCCAACTATAAATGTTTAGCGATATTTTTGTAAAAATATTCGAATTTCTAAGGATTTTATATAGTTTTTATAAATTTTTGGCAATTTTTAAGGTAAAATAATTTTATCCTATAGAATTTGGGCGAATCATTTTTAAAATAACGAATCTCATTTTTGGGAAAACCATGGAAAATTAGCCTATGAACGAAATTTAGCCCCTAAAATCATCCATGTCGGTTTTCCACCCTACTGGTCTTGTTATTTTCTGCTCTCAGCTTGCATATTACATTTTTGTACGCCAGGCTTCCTCCACCGTTTTGTGGTAGAGGGTTTTCCTGGGCTATGTGGCCCCTGAATCCCTTATCCCGCCTGCTTCTTGGATGAGTTCCGCCCAGGCTTTTCCCTGGCACTTAGTGTTGACTTCCCTCTCCCATCTGTCGATGACTGCTTTACCCTTTGTATCTACCTGCTCGAGGAAGGTGCCTTTGGCCTCTCTGGCTGCCTGTTCCATCCTAGTGATCTTTCGAATGCTTATTGGGAGTTCCTCCCCCTAGGGCCCCCTCTTACTCTGGGTGTTCTTCATTCTTACCATCTTTTATTGAAAGCCACAGCTTCTGTCATGATTTCTTTCTCTGCTACTACTCTCCCCTTCCTGGGCTCTAGGATTGTTGCTAGTTGGTCTGTCGCTATCCCTGATGCTTCTTATTTTATAGAGTTTCCCCGGAAGTGATCTTCTCCAGGTAATCATTTGTCTCCCATAAAGGCGTATCTTTCGATCCTTTATCTATGTTTCTGACTGTGTGTGTTTGGGAGCTCTGCCATCGTTCTAGCGCCAATATTTTTCCTTGCATGCTATTCTCCAATTATTTCCTCCCTCGGGACCTATGCATGGATGAGGTGTACCCATACCTTCTCTCAAGCTATCCCTTTGGTCTTCTTCCTTTGTTGGCTGCGGCTTACCCTTTCCATTCTCCCACAGCTAGCCCTTGTACTTCCTTCTATTGACAAGACCTTGGTATCGTACCCCTTATTGTGGTGTGACTATGATATGCATTGTAACTCATGTTTAAAAGGTGTCCTAATGGATTTGGCCTGGATCCTACTTGCTCTTCGTTTAATTCTGTGTTTCCAGCCTCGATGCGGTCTTTCGTACTTCGAATACCGTCATAGTCCTTTGCCGCTAGTTGGGTACAGTCTGTCTGAAACTGGCCACTTGGGATGTTAAACCATGTGGCATCCAATTTTGATCCTTCCTTGTCGAACCCTTCATTAGCAATTCTATCTGCGAGTGCATTTGCTGACCTGCGGACCCAACGCAACTCCATTGTGATCCCTGTCTACAAATTCTCCTTAATCTTCTGCAGATAGTACACCAAGTGCCAATGCCTCTATATTTTTTTCACTTTGGTGCCGTTTTGGAGTTTCCTTACTTTGTTGATGACAATCATGGAGTTGCCTTCCACTATTACATTTTCTATTCCTTCCCTGTGTAATATCTCCAAGCTTGTCTCTAGTGCTCCAAATTTCGCAATGTTGTTTGTTGAGTTCCCCAAACTTATTGTGTACAGTCGGATAATTATTCCTTGACTGTCCCTGATTACTCCTCCCATACCGGTATGTCCTGGGTTACCCTTTGATGCCCCATCAAAATTTAGCTTGAGGGAGCCCTCTGGTGGCGGTTTTGTTGGTTGTGGAGCCTGATTATCTTCCTGATTCAGAGGTCTTTTACTTTCAGTCGTGTTTATACCCCATGAAGTATTTACACCCCAGAAGTATGTACACTCTTCCACGTGGGGGAGTGCAGAGGAGGGGTACCCCCTCTGCNGCTGGGGGGTCTGGGGGCAAGCGGGCCCCCAGCGGGGGTTCGGGGGCGAAGCCCCCAATGGAAAAATTGCCTTGTAAATGTATATTGTAATTTCATTGTAAATATGGACCATTCATTATAAGGTCGCAGATCTAACGATAGAGATTATGTTATGGTTTTTTCCCTAGAAGGCAACCCTCTTTTATGAGGGAAATGTATCGCAGCTATGGTTGATGGCGAATATTGTATTCTGAGATAGGAGACTGTGAGAGAAAGAAGAGGAAGTTACAGTGGGCTTGTTGTAGGTTGTATCCCTTCATATGCTGGATAATAATAAAGGTAGGACTTGGAAATTTCTCTGGTGGACATAGCCCACACTGGGTGAACTACGTAAATTTGTGTCTCTATTGTATTGTGTATCTTCTATGTTTTGTTTCCGCATTTGTTTTATATTGCTCCACGGTCCTGTTTTTCTAACAGGTTTCTAGTTGCGCTCGCCTAAACTTAGTTGCGGCACCCATCTCACCTGATTGGGGTTGTGTCTTCCTTTCACTTGGAAAGCCTCTAGAATTCTAAGATCCCGATTAGTGAGTTGCACTCCTCCTATTTGGAGGTTGCTTCTCTGTACCGTTTCCCTTGCCATGGATATTATTGTTTCCTTGATCTTTCCAACCGTCCATCTTTGGTTCTTGAAGATGCGTCAGTTCTGTTCCTTCCAAATTGCCCAAATGATCATGTCGAGGGCGAGGGTCCAACAAAGATTCACCTCATCGTTGTCGCTGTAGTTTTCCTTCTAGGTGTTTATAGTTGCGGAAATATTTTCTCTGATCCTATTAGACTGATGGAAAATGCCTGCCACCCAGTCCCATAATTCTGCTGTGTAGGGACATTCATCCAAGAGATGGTTCATTGTTTCCTCCTTTTATTCACATAGGTGGCATCTTGAAGGGCCTATGAAACCTCTCTTCTTTAGGTTCTCCCAAGTTAGGATTCGGTTGTGTAGTATTAGCCACTGGAATATTTTTATTTTTGGCCATTGGGGACTATTCCAGAGCTTGTCCCAATGATACGCCACAACTTCTTGGTCCTGATTTGTTATGTAGTGGCATACTTATTTAAGATTGAATTCACCGCCTTCTTTGTGCCCCCATCTTAGCTGGTCATTTCCATCCATGACTGCAATTTTCCTTCTCCCCAATTCCTCCTCCACTTATTTAACTGCTCTTGCGGTCTGGTCTCTAGTCTGTGGGGTGAGAGTGTTCCATATTCTCCATATTTTGTGCTCTACTTCTTGTTTCCAGTAATGGAAAACTCGAGTTTTTCCTTGCGCCATTATCTCCTGTTGGAGTACCTCGCGACCCAGTTGTTGCATTTTGGGTTCCTTTTGCCAGGCATCCTCCCAGAATCTAGCGGTTCTGCCATTCCTTATTAAAGCTGTGTGTCTGGATCCAGTTCTTGTTGCATCAGGCTAAGTTCCAGATGGTTGAACCCTCCCTGGTGCCTCTGAAGTGGATTTTGTCCTAGTTACTAATATCTAGGGTGTACTTTGCCTTCCACAGGTTAACCCATGGCGTGGTCATTTCCTTGACCCATCTCCACCAAAGATTTGCCCCATAGTCGTTGTTGGTTACTTGCAGGTCGTGTAGCCCAAGGCCTCCCATGCTATTTGGCTTACACACCTTCTCCCAAGCCACTAGTTCCCATTTTTTCCTTGTTTCCACTCCATGCCACAGGAATTCCCTTTGTATGGTTCTTATTTTTTGTAGAAATCCCTTGGGGGCTGGGAAAACTGACATCATAAACGTTGGGATAGCTTGAAGAAATGACTTGGTTAGGATAATTCTTCCTATCAGGTTGAGGGATCTGAAAGTCCAATTGTTTACCCGATCTTGAAGCTTGTTGACTATTCCTTCCCACGTTGAAATCTTGTAGGCTTTGTCTGTCAGGGGGATGCCTAAGTACTTGGTTGGGAGGTTTTTTTTTTCAAAGCCCAGGATGTTGGCTAAATTCCTTTGGATAGCTAGGTTGGTGTTAAAGAAGAAGATCATTGACTTGGACTGGTTTATCTCAGCCCTTGAGGCTTCCCCAAACTCAACTAAGATTCATTTGTAGGCTTTTACTTCCTTGAATGTGGGCATGCCATGAAGTAAGGTATCATCCATGAATTGTTGGTGTGTGGAAGTTGGACAATTCTCATAAGGTTTGATACCTTTTATTTCCCCTGTTGCGGTTGCACTTTTTATGCTTCGACTGACTCCTTCCATCATTAAGATGAATAAGAAGGGGGACAATGGGTCTCCCTGTTTGATGTCTCTCATGGTCTAGTATGGTTTGGCAGGGGCTTCGTTTACTAGTAGCGAGAAGCTTGTTGTGGATACTAGGTTGGTTATCCATCGGATCTAGTGCTGGGTGAAGCCGAAGGATTCCAGGGTTCTAACCATATAGTGCCAGTTGATTTTTTTGTAGGCTTTCGCTAGGTCCAATTGTATTATCATTCCCCCTCTTTTTTGAAGCTTCAGGGTGTGGATCAATTCATGGGCTTGGATAATATTTTTCATTATTTTCCTTCCTTCTACGAACCTCACTTTCTCTTGCGACACCAGTGTGGGTAGTAGTGGCTTCAATCTGTTGGCTATAACCTTGGAAATTATCTTATACACCATGTTAGTCTCTAACTTTTCTTTTGATTAGTGAGAAACCCTAATCCTAAACCTTCCTACCTGCACTTCATTGTCAGCTTTCATTTTATTTTAATCCTTGTTTTTAGCTTGTTATGATTTACATTTTATCTTTTTGAATAATTGCTTTAAGTCTGGATATTTAAGACATGTTTTTACAATATGTGTCACTTCATATGCCTATTTGAATTTTTCAAATTCAAAACTCTTCTAGTCATTAATAGCGCTACTGGAATAACATTATTCTTGTAGTGCAAATATAATCATGCCTTAATATGCGGCTGCCACCCCGATTTCATTATGATTTCACAGATCATGGACTAAGAATTTGCATGTGTCCCAAGATAGCTCTTAAATCATTTTGTGATTCAAACTGTTACATGATTGGATATTTCTGTACCTGCAAATGACTCATTTCAAATTGTTCAATTCCCAAAGATCATTATTTGAACCTATCACTCGTCATTCTGATTTTGTTGAATTATAAGCGTAGGTTTTTTCTCAGAAGAACTGTTATATGTTAACAGTTGCAGGTTGTAAATTCAGAATCTGAGCAATCCCAACAGCCACACCAGTGTTTTTTATGGCGCCCAAAAGAAGAAGGCAAGTGGTCAGATTGGAACCTGAGAGCATCGAGCTTCTTGAAGCATATCCGCAGATGGCGTAGAGATTTAGATATGCTAGCTGGTTCAAATTCCTCACTACGTTCCAAGGTTATGACGAATAGGTCTCCATGGCGTTTGCACAGAACTTCGATGGTTTCGAAGTGGAGATTGGAAAGTTGCTAATGCTAGTAATAGAGCAAACATTTGCCAAAGCTTGTGGATTGGTGGTTGGAGGAGAACGATGGTGGAAGAAGGAGCATGTAGTCACAGAGTTTCTCAATCAATTCTTACTTCCAGATAAACAAAATTTGAATTGGAAAAAGGGAGTCCCTCACAACTAGATTAGACTAGAGTGGCAAACTTCTCTAATCATCATCCACAGGTATATCACCTGCGAAAGAAGATTCTCATTGATTTATATCTACAACATTAGGTTGTTAATGCATCTAAATGGAGATTATCCTTTAAATTTGCCTTACTTTTTACTCAAAATCTTGGAAAAGATGTCAAAAAGAGTGCAGGCACACCCCACCAATGCAAAGAGTAGCCTACTTCATCAAGTCTTAATCAAGACTCTGGTCGTTTCTGATCTAAGGGAAATACAAAAACCCTGGAGCTGTCTAATTCGGTCTTTAAACCTTGATCCATAGTCTACCAAACAGAAAAAGGGTAAAGGGAAAAGTCATGTTGCACAGGAACCAAGTTTTCCAATTGATGAAATTCATGTTAAAGAAGAGTTTCTTGCTATCAGGGTAACAAGGACCAATAGAGGTAAGAGACCCAAATTGGAGAAAGAAAATGAAATGTTTTCTAAGGTAGATTTAAAAATAGAAGAAGATTCTGATGTTAAACCCTTATCCAAGCATGAAGCTCCAGAAACCAGTAAGAGAGGTGTTGCAGTTAAAATACAAAGGAAGAGATATGTGTCGAAAAGACCTAGGAGGAATTCAACTAGAATTACCAACAAATACAGGATGAGGTCTAAAGCGATGTTCGATCCCTCAATCAAAAAAGAAGATTTCATAGTTATAGAAGATCATTCTGAGGATGCTAAAACAGATGTCAAACAAAAGGAAAACAAACCCCCATTACATAAAGAACCAACAAAAAGAGACAAGCAAGTTATTCCATCCTCTACATGACCTGTAATAAGAGCCACTACCAGATTGTCATGAGCTAAAGCATCTACTGAAGGTATAAGTAGGGTCCCTGAAAGTACAAAAATCCATCTTGTAGATTTAGACCACATATCAGACATGCCTGAAGCCATGGATTCAGCTAGTTTAGATGAAGAGCACAGCTCAAGATTGGTTTCTAGGTACCAGATTAAATAGAGAGAGCCTAAAGCTAACATAAATTTGAATGAGCCTGCACCTACAGATGAGTTCCCCGAATTTAAGGTCAATATCAGATCTGACAAATAAAAGATCGGAGAACTTCGAAAGGTAGTGAAACAACTGAAAAAGGAGAAGGCTCATGTTGAACAATGGAGTGCCAGGCAACAAGAAAATATTCAGGGTTTCAAGAAAAAGAAAAGAGAGTAAAGAGCATTTCTCAAAGAAATCAGAGAAGTGAATTTCAAACTCTATTGGCATAACATTGTACTTACCACAAAGCTCAAACAAAAGACTGCCAAGGCTACTGCTGTCATCATACCCTAAAGGTTTTATGAATAATTTTGCACATTTTCAATTTTGTTGTTTACCAGGGAACAAGGAAATATTTACTTGTTTGACTTGTGAAAGGAAAATATCTCAAAATTCATGACTAGATTGAACTAATTTGTGTTTTATAGGACCGAATGTATTGTAAAGAGAACATCCAAAATTAATCTATTGAGCTATATCTATTTTTGGAATGTAGATTCTCTTTTCGATCTAACCTCCCTATTTAGATGGATGCTAATCAGATATAGTCATTAATATCATGCTAGAAGTTAGGATCTAAGGTATTTTGGATAGTTTAAGTAAGCAGATGAAAGACTCTGTTTAGGTCGAACAATTGGAGATCCAGAGGACTTATTTTGAAATTCGTTGTAAGGCATTATTGTTCTATTTGACACTTAATAACAAAGGCATATGGATGGTTAGACACTCTTTTCTACTATGTTTTTCTTTCTTCATGCTTGAGTTCATTATTCAGATTGTAATGCATTTGTTTCTTGATTATTAATTAATATAGTAAAGAATTTGTTGTGGAAATTATTTTCAAGTTTTGATTTCAAGCTGATGGTCTTGTTTCTTTATGATATCCCGAGACAAGAATTTATGTGAAGATGACAAATTGAAGGCTTCATCCTCTCTTTTTCTTATTGGTCTAATCTATCTATGTGACTACCTTTTAATCAGTCAATGGGATATACTATGTTCTGATTTTGATTTTCATGTTATGTTATAACCTTGAGCCATTTTTCAACCACCCTATTCAAAAAACCAAATCATAAAAACCTTCAAAACACTTTGCAATAAACCGATGATGCCCTAACTTTCCCTCTCACAGTAAAGTGCAACTTTAGGGACTAACATATTTTGGCGCTGTTACCGGGGATGAATATACAAAGATATCTTCCCCGGGGAAACAACAAGATTAGATTGAAATCTTAATGGTGAACAAGATTTTGTACATTATTTAAGACTGTGATTATTCACCTGACGACTCCTCTATGGTAATTCTGTCTCCTAATAGAGAAGGTAAAGGACCTAAAACTCCTCTATCTTCTTCATCATATACTAAGAGACCAGTAACCAAAACAAATCCATATCCTGAGCCTGTTGCAGCAGTTCCAGATCCTGAAAAGTTACTAAGAAAACCTAAGGTTGTTTCTAGACAGTCTTCTCTCTCAAAGGGAAAATTGTCTTCAGAAATTTTTCAAGGACAATCCTATGAAATCACCAAAAACCAAGAAGATGAGGAGGTGATTCCTGAAAGTGAAGTCAAACCTGTTATTGAGCATGCTACAATTTCATTCCCTTCAACTATCTCATAATTAAATCTAGATTAGTGGAAGCTACTTAATGAACTCATTAAATAGGAATATTCAAACACCTTGCCTGTGAATGAAACTTTGAAAGGTCACAACAAATATATTAAAAGTGAACTAGAAACACCCTCTTCATATCTTGGATCTCTCTCCTCTGAAGATTTTAAATCACATTATTTTTATTTTGAGAATCCCCTGTTTCTTGGCCCATCATTTGATCATAGTCCAGAAGAGAAATCCCTATATGCTAAAGATCAAGACTCAATGATAGTACAATTAAGTTTTCATACACAAGGGACAGTTTCACCTCCAACATCACCAATCTTGCTTACTCCCAAAACTCAAACACCAAAGATAGCAAATATGGTTGTAAACATAATGGATGAAATTGTTGCAGCAAGGTATGCCCCTTTGATCCTCCCACAAGTCATGTTTGCCTTTCCACCAAATGATTATATGAGATACTTGCCCAAATTTAATGGAGATGGAGGATTTACTGCTGAAGAGAATTTGAGTTCATTTTATAGTTTTGCAGACAATTTCAATGTAGAGCATGGAAATGTGTGGATGAGATTGTTTGTGTAGAGTTTAAATGGTGAAGCAAGAAAGTGGTTTAGGAATTTGCCACCTAATTCAATTTATAATATTGTAGCCTTGGATGATGCCTTTCTTAAACACTGGGGAGACAAGAAAGATTTTTTATACTACATCACTGAATTTGGTGCTTTAAAAAGGAAACAAGGTGAATCAATACCTAATTTTACCAAAATATTCAACCAAATGTATGGTAAAATTCTAGACGAGATTAAACCTTAAGAGACATCAGCTAAAATCACTTTTGCCAATGCTTTCGATGATGAATTTTCCTTTCTGCTAAGAGAAAGAAGGGATGCTACCCTCAACCTGATGCAAGATGCTGCTATTGAGGTAGAATCAAACATATTAGCAGCAGACAAATTGAAGTCTAAGAGCGAAAGAGACAAAAAAAGAAAAAAGAAGAGTTGCCTTCATCTTCTAATATGTCATTTGATTCTAATATGGATGAAATGACTAAGATGTTGAAAACTGTGACAACTGAGATGGCAAGGTCGAAGATGGAAAAAAAACAACCCAGTAGACCTGCACAGGAGGGTGGATACATAAATCAAAATTATTTCAGGAGGCCAAACAATGCACCTCAAATCTTACCAAGGGAAAGAAAAACTCAAGATGACCAAAAGGTTTTTCCTCCTTTCTAGAATAATGTAGTAGATGAGGAGGAGGATGAAGATGATACAGAAGACGACCCTGCAGTTCATCTAAATGATTCTGAATCATCTCCTATGCATGTGACACAATAGGATTATGAAGATGCTTTGATTTCAAACCAATTTGAGGAAGTGGATGCAGATGAGATCGTCCAAAAGGAACCTAAAAGGAAGAAATACAATCTCAGATCTGGTTCAAATGCACCTAAAGTGGATACACATGTTTCCACAAAGAAGGCTAGTACTCTAGTTAGAACATGAACCATTAAAGAAAGGCCTAAGATTCAGGTTGATCAACCATTGAAGCAACCTGCCAAGGTTAGTACTGATGAAATAAATGAACCAGAAAAGATTGTTTCTTCTTTGAGTATAGAACATGAAATCAACAAAATCAAGATTTCTGTGGCTTTGCTAGAACTCATGAAAACAAAGCCCTTTAGGAAGACTGTCCTCAAGGCTCTACAGTCTCCAGCTCAGGTTACCTTTTTATATACAGTCAATATAGAAGATGAAAACCCTACTATAACTATTGGACCTCATATTGAAGACATAATCGATGCCTCTCCTCCATTCTACATTTCACTAAATGTCCATGACAAGATATTGCATAACTGCCTAATGGATTCTGGTGCCTCGCATAATGTCATGCCTAAGGTGGTGATGGAAGAATTAGGGTTGGATATTACTAAACAATACCATGGTCTATATTCTTTTGAATCCAGGAAAGTCAAATGCCTTGGAGTTATGAAAGATGTGGTTGTTACTCTTTCCCAATTACCGATGAAAAACATGGTATTAGATGTTATTGTGTCTGACATACCACCAAAATTTGGAATGCTTCTTTCAAGATCTTGGGCCAAGAAAGTAGGTGGTACTTTATAGATGGACCTTAGTTATGCCACCATACCTGTTTTGGTGGAGAACAACGAAGATTATACAGGGAAGTGAGACTGGATTATCTGGTAAGTGATCATGAAAACCCCACTGATCATCCAATATATGTTGTAGAAGATGATCTTGGTTCTTCTATTTTTGATATAGGTGATCAGATGGAAGAAGTATCAGTTAGGAAGACAACAATTGCAGTTGAGGACAGTGCTGATAATTTTGTTTGGAAAATGTATTTTGATGGGGATCAAACCAAACAACAAAGGTTGAAACAATATAGAAATTATGTGTGGGATTATGTGGATAATTTCGTTTTGGCATTCAATATTACTTTTGTGCACATAAATTTAAATCAACAGGCTGACTCTTTGGCACTTGCAGCTAGCAACTTTAAAACTCCAATGTTCCCTAATCTGAAATTTGAAGTTGAGGTTAGACACAGACCCTCAATACCATACAATATAAAACATTGGCATGTCTTTAAAGATGATGAGGAAATTCAAATATTCTTGAAAACTATTGAAGAGTTTTCTAACATTTCAATAAATCTGGATGACGAAGATGGTGAAGTAGAGGTACATGCTACAGGTATTCTTCAAGAAAATGTTGTTGGGCACAAAATTAATGAACTAAAGACAAACCGTCTGCCTAAAGGCTTGGTCCCACTAGAGAGGTTGTTCGATCACAATGATGTTTCCAGGAAGGCTGTTATTCAGACAGAAGAAACTGATGTAGTGGATTGTGATATTAGTCCTGATACAAATCTTAGGTTGGTCAAAATATCTAGGAAATTGTCAAAAAAAAAGAGAGAAGCATATGTTGAATTAATGAAGCAATATTTAGATATATTCACCCGGTCTTATGAAGATCTGAAAGTGTTCGATACATAAATTATACAACACAAAATTCCTCTGAAGCCTGGGTTGAAACATGTCAAGAAAAAGTCCAGGCAATTTAAACCTCTACTGTTACCTATAATAGAAAAGAAGTTGAAAAGGTTATTGGAAGCTAAAATCATAGTGCCACTGAGATACTCAGAGTGGGTAGCCAACCTGGTACCTGTCCGAAAGAAGAACAGAGAGATAAGGCTCTTTGTGGACTTCAGGAATTTGAACAGGTGCTCCTTGAAAGATAATTATCCATTACCAAAAATGGATCATATCTTACAAAGAGTTGTTGGCGCGAAGAGGATCTCTATTCTTAATGGATACTCAAGGTACAATCAAATATCACTAGTGGAGGAAGACAAAAAGAAAACAACTTTTACCACTCCCTGGGGCACTTTTATGTACGAAAAGATGCCCTTTGGATTGATGAATGTGGGAGCCACATTTCAAAGGGCTATGGACATTTCTTTTATTGGTGAAAAGGAAAAGTTTGTGGTTATTTATCTCGATGACATCACTATATTTTTAGCATCGGATGAAGAACATTTACAACACTTGAAGTAGACTTTTGAGAAATGTAGGAGGTATGGTATATCACTTAATCCTAAAAAATCACACTTTGCCATGGAGGAAGGAAAGATTTTAGGACATATTGTTTCCCCTGAAGGTATTAAAATAGACCCTGAAAGAGTAAAGGCTATCCAACAAATAGATATTCTGAGAAACAAGAAGTCTATTCAATCCTTCATTGGTAAAATTATTTTTTTGAGGAGGTTTATACCTAATTTTGCAGAGATTATCAAGTACATTATTGACATGTTGAAAAAGGATGCAAATATTTAGTGGATACCAGAAGTGAAAGAATCTTTTGAAAATATCAAACAGGCTCTTGTGCAATCTCCTGTTCTCATCAGCCCAAATTTCTCCAAGGAATTCATGATTTTTTCATTTGCATTAGAAAATACCATAGTTGTTGTTCTTCTACAAATAAATGAGCAAGGACATGAGCAGCCCATCTCCTTCTTCAAAAAAACTCTCAGAGACTCTGAATTGAAGTATGATATAATTGAGAAATAGGCCTATGCCCCGGTGAAGGCTCTGAAATCCTTTAGAGTATATGTTCTTCAATCTGAGATTACAACTTATGTCCCAAGCAGTGCAGTCAAAGAAATATTGGTTCAACCTGACTGTGAAGGAAAGAGAGGGAGATGGATAACAAAAATCCTGGAATATGATCTCACTATAAAACCTACTCAACTGATAAAAGGTCAAGGTCTTGCCAAATTAATGACAGAAGCTAATTGTAAAGAATTAGGGTTGTACCATCTTTCAAACAAGACACATGACTCTTCTTTCTAGATTGAAGAAAGAAATTCACAGGTAAACAACAAGTATGTTTCTTCACCATGGTACAAAGATATCGTATTTTTTCTGCTGAATTTTCAATCTCCCCCAGAGTTGAATAAATCAAAATTCAGATCATTAAAGTTAAGAGCAGTAAAGCATTGCATTATTGATTAGATGTTATTCTATAAAGACCCTAATGGTTTTTTGTTGAGGTGTGTTGATGAAAAAGAAGTTGAAAAAATGTTTTATAATCTACATCATGGTGTGTGTGGAGGCCATCACCATTGGAAGGATACTACCTTCAAGATTCTTAGGGTAGGATATTACTGGTCAATTCTATTCTCAAATATTTTTTTTCGGGTTAGGGCATGTGAACCTTGTCAGAAATTTGCTGGAAAGCAGAAACTTATGTCTTTGCCTCTGAAACCAATTATCCCCCATGGACCATTCCAACAGTGGGGCTTGGATTTCATCGGAGAGATCAATCCTTCATCTTCAGGAAAACACATATGGATTCTTACAACCACTGATTACTATACGAAGTGGATCGAAGAAATTCTGACTCGGAATGCAACAGACAAGGTAATCATGGACTTTCTTGAAGGATATATTTTTTCCAGGTTTGGCTGTCCTAAAAAACTAGTCACTGATAATGCACAAGCCTTTAAATCCAATTCCATGATTGAATTATGTAATAAGTATAGTATCAAATTGGTTCACTCTACTCCCTACTACCCCCAAGGGAATGGGTTAGCAGATTCCTCCAATAAAAATCTGATAAGGATTATTAAAAAACCACTGGCAGAAAATAAAAAAATCATGGGATTCCAAGTTAAAGTTTTCCCTATGGGATGATCATATCAGCAACAAGAAGTCTATTGGGACCTCTCCTTTCCATATGGTATTTGGAAAAAAATCTATTCTTCCAACTCAATTGGGCCTACCAGTTTTAAAGTTATTACAAGAAGAGTTAGACGAACCTAATGATATCCAAAAGAGAATTTTCCAAATGATTGAGGTTCACCAGGTCAGAGAACATATGAATCAGAAAGCTATTGCTCACCAGAGAAAAGTCAAGGCCACATTCGACAAGGGAACTAAGAAATATGTTTTTAATGAAGGATATTTGGTGTTAAGGTGAGATGCCAGGAGAGAGGATAAAGAAAAACATGGTAAGTTCGATAACCTATGGTATGGTCCTTTCAGAATAGTCAAGGTAATGGACAATAACACTTTTATCCTTCATAATTTAGATGACACAAAAAATTTTGGAGGTCCAGTGAATGGGAGGTTCTTGAAACACTATTTTTTCTAAAGACTCATCAGGTTTTCAATTTGTACAATAGGTTTATTTTCAATAAAGACTCCATATACCCAATGGACTTTTTTTCTACAGTTATGTTATGAATAAAGATTGACATATGCAGGGAGACCAGTGAATCAGAAATAAAGGAAAAGGCATTGGTTTGTAGTTCTTTGAGTTTATTATCAAAACTCCATCCCTAGAAGGAGCCAGTGTTAGTCTCTAATTCTGCTTTCGATTAGTGAGAAAACCTAATCCTAAACCCTTCCTACCTGCACTTCATTGTCAGTTTTCATTTGATTTTAATCCTTGTTTTAATCTTGTTATGATTTGCATTTTAGCTTTTTGAATAATTGCTTTAAGTCTGGAGATTTAAGACATGGTTTTACAAGATGTGTCACTTCATATGCCTATTTGAATTTTGCAAATTCAAAACTCTTCTAGTCATTAATAGCACTACTGGAATAACATTATTCCCATAGCGCAAATATAATCATGCCTTAATATGCACCTGCCACCCCAATTTCATTATGATTACACAGATCATGGACTAAGAATTCACATGTGTCCCACAATATCTCTTAAATCATTTTTTGATTCAAACTGTTACATGATCATATTGTTCTGTACCTGCAAAGGACTCATTTCAAATCATTCAATTCCCAAAGATCATTATTTGAACCTGTCACTCGTCATTCTGATTTTGCTGAATTATAAGCGCAGGTGTTTTCTCAGAAGAACTGTTATATGTTAACAGTTGCAGGTTGTAAATTCAGAATCTGAGCAATCTCAACAGCCACACCAGTGTTTTTTATGGCGCCCAAACGAAGCAGGCAAGTGGTCAGATTGGAACCTGAGGGCGCTGAGCTTCTTGAAGAATATCCACAGATGGCGCAGAGATTTAGAGATGTTGGCTGGTTCAAATTCCTCACTACCTTCCAAGGTTATGACAAATAGGTCTCCATGGCGTTTGCATAGAACTTCGATGGTTTCGAAGTGGAGATTGGAAAGTTGCTAATGCTAGTGACATAGCAAACAATTTCCAAAGATTGCAGATTGGTGGTTGGAGGAGAACGATGGTGGAAGAAGGAGCATGTAGTCACAGAGTTTGTCAATCAATTCTTACTTCCAGATAAACAAAATCCGAATTGGAAAGAGGGAGCCCCTCACAGCTGGATTAGACCAGAATGACACACTACTCTAATCATCATCCACATGTATATCACCTGCGAAGGCAGATTCTCATTGATTTATATCTACCACATTAGGTTGTTAATGCATATAAATGGAGATTATCCTTTAAATTTTCCTTACTTTTTACTTAAAATCTTGGAAAATATGTCAAAAAGAGTGCAGTCGCACCCCACCAATGCAAAGAGTAGCCTGTTTGATCAAGTCTTAATCAAGACTCTGGTCGTTTCTGCTCTAAGGGAAATATAAAAACCCTGGAGCTGGTTAATTTAGTCTTTAAACCCTAATCCATAGTCCACCAAACATAAAAAGGGTAAAGGGAAAAGTTATGTTGCACAGGAACCAAGTTTCCCAGTTGATGAAATTCCTATTAAAGAAGAGTTACCTGCTATTAGGGTAACAAGGACCAATAGAGGTAAGAGACCCAAATTGGAAAAAGAAAATGAAATGCTTTCTGAGGTAGATTTAAAAATAGAAGAAGATTCTGATGAAGATTATGATGTTAAACCCTCATCCAAGCATGAATCTCTAGAAACTAGTAAGAGAGGTGTTGTAGTTAAAAGACAGAAGAAGAGATATGTGTCTAAAAGACCTAGGAGGAATTCAACTAGAATTACCAACAAATACAGGCTGAGGTCTAAAGCTATGTTCGATCCCTCAATCAAAAAAGAAGATGTCATAGTTATAGAATATCATTCCGAGGATGCTAAAACAGATGTCAAATAAAAGGCAAACAAACCCCCATTACACAAAGAACCAACAAAAAGAGACAATCAGGTTATTCCATCCTCTACAAGACCTATAACAAGAGCCACTACTAGATTGTCATGAGCTAAAGCATCTGCTAAAGGTATGAGTAGGGTCCCTGAAAGTACAGAAATCCATCTTTTAGATTCATACCACATATCAGACATGCCTGAAGCCATGGATTCAGCTAGTTCAGATGAAGAGCACAACTCAGGATTGGTTTCTAGGTACCAAATTAATTTGAGAGAGCCTAAAGCTGACATAAATCTAAACGAGCTTGCACCTACAGATGAGTTCCCCGAATTTAAGGTCAAGATCAGAGAACTCCAAAAGGTCGTGCAACAACTGAAAAAGGAGAAGGCTCATGTTGAACAATGGAGTGCCGGGCAACAAGAAAATATTCAAGGTTTCAAGAAGAAGAAAATAGAGAAAAGATCATTACTCAAAGAAATCAGAGAAGTGAATTTCAAACTCTATTGTCATAACATCGTACTTACCACAAAGCTCAAACATAAGACTACCAAAGCTACTATTTTCATCATACCCTAAAGGTTTTATGAAGAATTTTTCACATTTTCAATTTTGTTGTTTGCCGGGAAACAAGGAAAGATTTACTTGTTTGACTTGTGAAAGGCAAATGTCTCAAAATTCATAACTATATTGAACTAATTCATGTTTTATAGGATCGAATGTATTGTAAAGACAACATCTGATATTAAGTTGTTGAGCTATATTTATTTTTGGAATGTAGATGCTCTTTTTGAGATAACCTCCCTATTTAGATGGATGCTAATCAGATCTAGTCATTAATAGCATGCTAGAAGTTAGGATCTGAGGTATTTTGGATAGTTTAAGTAAGCAGATGAAAGACTTTGTTTAGGTCGAAAAATTGGAGATCCAGAGGAATTATTTTGAAACTCCTTGTAAAGCATTACTATTCTATTTGACACTTAATAGAAAAGACATATGGATGGTTAGACACTCTTTTCTACTCTATTTTTCTTTCTTCATTCTTGAGTTCATTATTCAGACTACAATGCAT
Organism: Picea mariana; assembly: GCA_032191745.1. NCBI lineage: Eukaryota > Viridiplantae > Streptophyta > Pinopsida > Pinales > Pinaceae > Picea > Picea mariana. The sequence continues at coordinate 277,155 of JASDQU010108409.1, read as the reverse complement.
TTGTTTCTTGATTGTTAATTAATACAGTAAATAATTTTTTGTGGAAATTATTTTCAAGTTTTGATTTCAAGATGATGGTATTGTTTCTTTATGATATCCTAAGACAAGAATTTATGTGAAGTTGACAAATTGAAGGCTTCATCCTCTCTTTTTCTTATTGGTCTAATATATATNATGTTCCGATTTTGATTTTCATGTTATGTTATAACATTGAGCGAGTTTTCAACCACCTTATTCAAAAAACCAAATCATAAAAACCTTCAAAACACTTTGCAATAAACCGATGATGCCCTAGTTTTCCCTCTCATAGTCAAGTGCAACTTTAGGGACTAACACACCACATTGCACAGTTCTATTGGTCTGTAATGATCGGGAGTTTTGGCTTCATTTCCTTTGGAGATGAGCATTATCAAAGTAGCATTTAGTGATTTCAGGATGGACGCTAACCTTCTAGAGTCTTCCACTACGTTGTAGACATCCTGTTTGATGACTTCCCAACAAGATTTGAAGAACTCTGTTGTGAACCCATCTGAGCCTGGGGATTTTCCATTGGGCATTTCTTGGAGTACTTGGTCTATTTCTTCCTCTGCAATGGGCTTGATCAAGTTTTTGTTTTGTTCTTCTGTTACCAGGCAAGGGATATGCTGGGTCACCTTTTGTATGGCCTCCATTCTATCTTGGTTAGGTTCCTAGGCGATCCCATGGAAGTGGTTTACCAGAGTTGTTTCGATGTCCTTATGGGACTCTCTTTCTATTCCATTCGGTTCCCTTATCTTCAAGATTTTGTTATGGGCTCTTCTATCCATGGTTGTTCTGTGAAAGAAATTGGTGTTCCTTTCCCTTTCCTTTATCCATCTGATACGGGATTTTTGTCACCAGAGATTTTCTTCCTGTTGGAACCTTTCATCCCATTCCTTGGTCATCTGGATCTCCTCCTTTTTCCGTTTCTCATTGTAGCCCTCCAAAATGCAGGTTTCCTGGAGTTTTTTCATTTTTTTCTTCTATGTTTTTCTTTGCTTGGTTTATATTCCCAAAGGTGTCCTTGTTCCACTTCTTGAGCCTATATTTGATATATTTCACTTTCTTGTAGAGTTTGAACATCCTTTTCCCTTGCTCCGGTTGCTCTTCACTCCATCACCATTTGATATTTTCCTTGAAAGTCGGGTGTTCCATCCAAAATTTCTCGAATCTGAAGGATCTGTTCTTTGGTGTGGTTTGGAAGACTACTTCCAGTTGCACTGGCCAATGATCAGATATCCCCCATGGAAGGATGTTGCAGTCTAAGTTTAGCCCCTGCATAATGACTGACTCTGACACTAGGAATCTGTCGAGTCTTGTTGCTACTTGATGTTGACTCATTCACTTATTATTCCAGGTGAAATGGCCATTTTTGGTTTTCATATCTACCATTTCCATTGTGTCTATTAATTTTGAGAATTCCTCCGCATCTCTATCCAATGTTCTTGTCCCTCCTTTATTCTCCGCAAGTGACGTGATGATCTTGAAATCCCCAGCTAAGATCCAATGGATGTTGTTGGCTCAGTTTTTTAGGTCTGCTAGATCACTTAACACTCCTCTCCTATCCTCTGGCACCTAGGGTCCATACATATTAGTGCATAAAATCTCCTCTATGTTCCCAATTATTTGCATGTGGATCATAATGGTATGCCTTGTCGCTTCAACTTCTATTAGGGTTAGTACTTGTGGGTTCCACAGGGTGAGGATGCCTCCTGCCATTTGGTGGCCTTCAATGGTCACCATCTTGTACTTGCACCATTGTTGTTGATTGATTGTTTCCATTCTTTCTGTATTACACTTGGTCTCTTAGATAAAACAGAGAACCGGTTGTTCCTGTTTTAGTCTACTCCTAAGGAATCGTTGTTTTCTTGGGCTGTTTAGGCCTCTTATATTCCATGTTATAAACTTCATTTAAACATGTGGGGGGGAGTTAGGGAAGATTTTTTTGATCTTACCCAAGTTTATCAGTAGCACTCCAAGCTCCTGCAGGGCTACATTGTTGGATTTCCTGCCTTTTTTCCTCCATGTCTATTTGGGTGAGAGTTGTGGTTGTACCTCACTGGCTTTGACTCCTAGGTTTCCAATCTCCCCATGTTCTCTCTTTTGGCCTCTAGCTTTGGCTTCCTCCCTTAGGAGGAACAGGTATTGGATGTAGTCTAGTTGCTCTGTTGGTACATTGTCCACTCCCTGTCTTTTCCATTACTCTAGTATGTTCATGATGTCTATCCCTTCCCTTTCCACCAAGTCTCTGAGTTCCAAATATTCTGTGCCTACTTCTCTTGATGTCATTTCCACCTCTCCCTCTGCATCTTGCATGGGGGTGTTGTCACCTCTGATTTCTCCTTCCATCGGAGTTGCACAACTTCCTTGTTCCTTCTGGTTGTTAGGTCAGTCGGTGGGCTTGTTTGGTGTTTGTTCTCGGAGTTCCTGAGCTGTTTCCATATCTTTATTGGCCTTTGCACCTTGATTGGTTTTATCCCTTCCTTCCAGGCTCAACCAGACTTCTATGTTAGTTCCTGCCTGGGATTTTCTCTGCCTTTTGTTGGCTCTACTTCTAGGTTTTGGTTTAACAAATCCATCCTCATCCTGCTGTGGTTTGGAATTTTCTGTTTCCTTCTTTTTATTAAGAGGGATTTCCATGAATAGGTGGCCATGTTCATGGAATCTTCTGCATAAGAAGGGGATTTGTTCATAATTGATGTTTTGGATCCATTCCTCATCCCTAAATTCGAGGCATATCGCTTCTGGGAGTGCTCCCGACACATCCATCTCTATGCATATTCTGGTGTAGGATGTGTATCTCCCTTTCAGGGTTTCTTCTGTGGTCTTTTTATATTTCCCCAGTTTATTCCCTATCACTTTGAAAGTGGAGGGTAACCAGTAGTCTAAGGGTAAGGAGTAGAGTCTCATCCAGACTGGTACCTTTTTGAAGGTCTCTTTTTCTGGGGAGAAATTCTCCTTCCATGGTTTCATGTACAGTCTTGCTAATGCATGGAAGTATGGCCCTCCTTCAAATACTCTATCTCTGTCCTCCAGGTTTATGAATACCATTGTGATGAAACATTTCGAGACCATATGGATCTCCACTTTCCCATTTGGATTCCAGTGATATTTGATCCAATTGCACAATGATTTTTCTGTGGGCCATAATCCCATAAATTTGTAGATTAGCGCATGCACCTTCATCTGATCTCTGTAGAGTTGCGCATGTGGATCCTCCAATACCACCTTGGGTATCAGTGTTTCTTTGGGTTTGCATGGGTTACACCCTTTGGTCCAGTTGGTCTTCATTGTGTCTTGTGTCTCATTCTGAGTTTCTCTTGCTTCCTCTTCCCTGCATTGATTTTTCCCCTTGTTTCTTTCCTAACCTATTCTAGGGTCTGATCCCGAGGTTCCTATCATTAGTGCCTTGAATACTACACCCCTTAGCCCTTTCCCTCTGTCTACCACTATATTTTTGTATGAGGGGGTCCCCTTACCCCCTCCTTTGGTGCTCATGCTACCCTCTGTAATGGCCACGACTGTCCAAACCCTAGCTTGCAGTTTCTCTGAGAAAAGTGGTTCCCAAAGCCCCTTACTTCCTCTATTATTATATGTTTATGATGATGATAGTTTTTTTATTTGTTTAAACATGAAAATTGAAATGTGGAACTATGGTATGTGGATACTAGTTCATAATTATGTATAATAGATGCAAGGCACCGTGTAAATAAACACACATTTCTTAATTGAACATTAATACATATAAGGATTCTTATATGAAATTTGTAATTTATATGCATGGATATGAGCTATGGGATACCCAAATGACTATAGTGTTGAGGTTACCAAGGCATGGAAAGGAAATACATGCCATGGAATGATAAGGAAAGGCATGGCATGGAAAGGCAATACATGGAATGGAAAGGCAAGGAAAGGCATGTAAAGACATGGCATGGAATGGTAAGTCAAGACAATGAAAGGCAAGGCATGGTATAGAATGACATGGGATGGAAAGGCATGCCAAGGAAAGGAAAGGAAAATAATTCCATGGCATGGCAAGGAAAGTCATAACAAGGAAAGCATGGCGAGGCATCAGATGGAAAGGCAAGGCATGCCATGGAAAATCATGGCACGACATGGCATGGATAGTGAAGGAAAGGAAAAGCATGGCATGACAAGGCAAGGCATGGAATGGAAAGGAAAGGAATGGCATGACAAGTCAAGGAAAGGCATGGTAAGGAAATTCATGGCAAGGCAAGGCAAGGTGAGGGAACACAAGGAAAGGCTAGGCAAGAAAGGTAAGCAAAGGAATTGAAAGACAAGGCTAGGCATTGATCACATACTTTGTTGTGGACACCCCATCCACTTGGAATATTACACATTAATCCATGGAGTTGGCTACTTTTGAATTCACAAATGTGGAGTGGTTTCATGCATGCATATTCTTGGAGGGAACTTTCCATGTGGAAACTTGGCATTTGAATTGGCTTGATGCCTATTTTTGGTGCTGTGTCCCCTTCATGAGAATTATTTGGTGCATGATACTACTATTTTTGGATGAGGGAGAATTTTTTTGGAGAGGCTAATGTTCACATGTTGTAACATGGTCAGCCACGGGTTAAGGAGAGATTTAAATAATTCATTATTATAATATTTATTTTATTTTTCATGGAGTTAGTTAGAAAATAATAATATGTTATTGTATAAGAGAAGAGACTCACTCTATAAAAAAGAGTTCTCTCTCTCCATTGAAAAGGGTGGATAATTTTGGTATTTAGGAGCTCTCCTCTTGGGATACATTGTAGAACATTTTATAAAGCTTAATGGATACTTTGAGGTATATTTTTATTTGATGTGAGGAGTTATTGTTCACTCATATTTTATGTGTTTATTTTTTATTAAGAAACCCTTGTAAAATGTTGTGATTGCCATTATAATGAACCATGATTCATTTTGGATAGAGTAGCGTGACATTTCAACTCTCTTATCTCTATTGTGATTATGCTAGCCTATATGATTGTTATTATTGGTTCCTGGAGTCTTAACTAGGATGGGTCTTCAGTCTTTTGTTAAATTTAGGTAATGAGAACCATTAATTGCGTATGGATTTATCACTTAGCAATCTTTTCCACCATAAGATATTCGTTAATATGTAACACAAGTATTTATAATAACTTTAGAAAAAATGAACTATTCTTACTTTCATAGACTTCATTAACACTTTAAAAATTAATCAAATTAAATAAATTCATACATTCATACACATAAAATTCGTGCACTTTGAAATTCATACATTCATCAACACAAAATGTAGAAACAATGAGATTCATAAAAAAACATGCCATAAAATGTGTGTATATGGAACATCATCTATATTGTACCATTTTTACAAAATGGAACCTCACGCCCAATATCCAAAATGAAAGAAAGTGCCCTAACACAAAAAATAGTCATATGGTGGCCTAGATACAAAATGCCAGTCATTGGCCACTCATTGACCAATGCCACCCTTGCCACCCTCAAGGTTATCCTGGAAATTGATCTTTCTTTTGTTTCTTCAAGAAGCACCTCTAGTGGTTTTGGGACTAGGCATGATTCATCACTCTAGAGACTGCACAAAGAAAAAACATTGTTGTAATGTTTTTCCACAATGAATTAAAATACTTACAAAATGATACTATGTATGTCAACATAAGACAACTCACCACAAATGGTACAAACAATCGTGAGGGTGTTACCCTCCTCCGTGACCCTAATATATCAACCATTCCACCCTCCATAAGTTACAAGGATCAAATCATGAAATTTAAACAAATATGCATAAACTCAATTGCATTCATGATACATAAATTTTTATCAATAACACATTATCTCACTGTGAATATCTCGAACCTTGATACAGAGTCATTGACAAGTGGATCACTCAGTTGTAAAACCTACCCGAGGAAACCTCTACTGTGGAAGCCTTGGTGGATAGAGAATATGGAAATGGTGGTGGAGGTGGGTGGCATACAGATGCATCCATTATGGATGGATGCGATGGAAGAGGTGGTGTGGATGGGTGGATTGTGGGTGCATCCACTGAGGATGCATGGAATAAGAAATATGTTGGGGGTTGGTGGTGATGGACCCCCACAAACTATATAAGTGATGGAAGATCCATCGACCTAGAGTGAGGTAACTTAGAATTTTTGGGAAGGTGCCTAGGGAGAGGACTAGTACTAAAACTAGCAAAAATATCGACAACCTACATACATATTAATAATATTGAACTATTAGTACAAAATAGTGAAATTCAACAACACAAATACAACACATTTGAGATTTAAATGATATTTAACCCTACACATGATACATATGATGCAAGTGATTTGTCCATCCCAGGTGGACATTCCTCGCATCACTTAGTCCCACAACCTGTAGAAGCACAAGAAAATTAAAAATTAGAGGATGCCATAAAATAAATAAATCACTGTCGTGAATTTATCAAATGTGACACATACCTGTGTGTGGGTTATACCAATTGAGTAGGATTCCTCTATTGTTGCATTAGTGGTGGAGACAAACACTGATGCATCCATGGGCATAACAACTGCAAAACAATATAAAATAAAATATTGATATAAATACACATAATACTATATAAATATATAACAATGAAGAACATAGAGATGGTTAAGATACTAACCTCCTCCATGAAGCTTTGTTCTCCACTAGCCTCAATAGGCCCATAGAAATTTTACCTACAACTCGAGTATCTGTGAGGTTCACATGGATGACTGCTATGTCCATGTGCCCTCTCCTTACCAAAATCTGTTGTACGGGATGAATCCCTAACCCATTTATAAATTTCACTGGCAGGCACCTCCTGCTGAGATAGTGCGACAAAGATGCCATGTTTCACTAGGTTCCAATTCAATGACGATATAGTCATCTGTACCGGTTGCAAGCTCTCTGCAACAGGAGGATGCTAGGTATCGGGTTCATGCCTTTACCTAGGGTTACAACGAGCTAATATGAGACTGCACCTAGCATGCTCTTGGTCATTTGTAGACCCTCGACCCACCCCCTGGAAATCAACAATGTCAAATTAGTTGACATGCTGACCCAAAATAAATTCCACCATAATTTTTGCAAAAAATATAAAGGCACCTCCATGTTATTGCAAGGAGGTTTATCAAGTACCATGTACCACTTATCCATCCAATTGTCACTAATTTGTGGGTGGATGCTCCAACCAATGCAAATGTGTTTCTTGGTCACTGTTGGTTTTTTTCCAGATCGAGGATCAACAAAAATAGACATCAATTGTTTTTTTATATACCCTAGTCTCTAACTTGCTTTCTATCCAATCTAGTGTTGTAATACTCAAACATTCTTTCCCTATATTCAGAAATAGAAGTCAATTTCCCTTGGGAACTTGCAATGGACCTCACAATGACGTCCAATGAAGTGTCCAAGTACTCTGTTCTTCTTTCTCTCGTGCCCTTTAATTGATTGACAAGTATTCTTAATGTGTCCAATCCCTCATCAATTTGGGTTTTTATGTTGGGTAGTTGTGGTGGGTTGGGGTTTTACTCGCCTTGGTCTGTTGGTTGGTGGTTTACATTGTATTTGAATTCCATTTTATAATATATGTTGCAATTTAATAAGGCATGTCATGTAAATTAGGTTGGTTTTTTTAATTAAAATATAAAATTACAAAAAACATCAATACGTATTTAAGAAAAAAAAAAACATATAATAATGGCATTTGTTGTAAATTCTCTATAGTTATTTTTAAAGGGGAAATGTTAGGAAATTTAACACGTGACTCTCTAAATTTTATAGATGAGATTTCTCTATAAGATTACAAATTTCTATAATTTAGATTCTTTTAGAATATATTAAAATAATTGAATAAAAGTATAAATTACTAAATTGGGAGGAAAAGAAGAGAAATCATGGCATACTTGGTTTGAATGGTACATGATGGAAATATCTTGACAAAGATCCTCCTCTCTATTTTCTCAACGAGGGTAAAAACGTGAGTAGGATGTGTGAAAATGGGCACAAATAACACCTGCGGCCCATCAAAAATGTTATATCAGATGAACCTGTATGCATTCTTAAGAATGCACATGCGTTCATGTCGACGAACTTATGTGGAAAGATGAGTGGAGGTTTAAGATTTTCTAAATCTATAGCTTTAGGAATGTGTGTTCATTCCTGAGAATGCACATGCATTCCTACGAGTGTGTGTTCTTGCAACCCCTTTGCCACTTTTTCATTCACCAACTTTGTGCACACACCCTTACGTCACGTTGTGATGTTCATTGAGGGTTATTTCACCTTGTGACATTCCTTTATGGTTATGTTTCAGTGCAATGTTTATGAATTGTGTCCTTCCTATTGGAATATGGGTGACATATTTAAGTTCATCCATAATGAACGTGCTCTATATCGACATGGTTAACAATAGTCAACTTTGTGTGATGCTTATGAATGGTTGACTATGGATGAACTTTAATTTTGTACCCATATTCCAATATGAGGGACACAATTCATATGATACTCAATCATAACCGTAAAGGATGTCACAAGGTGACATAACCCTAAATGAACGTCGCAACATGGCGTAACATTTTCAAGGATAACCTATGTCAAATAAATACATTCATAAATGGTTGTGTCACATTTCAACTTACATATTCAATGTATTATGCTAAATTCCATCATTCCTAAATGATTACATCACATTGTGATGTTCATTTAGAGTTAGGTCACCTTCCAAGATCCCTTAGGGTTATGTTTTAGTGTGATGTTTGTGAATTGTGTCCATCCTATTGGAATATAGGTGCCATATTAAAGGTCATCCATAGTCAATCATGCTCAACCATAGTGAACATGCTCATAATCAACATGGTCAACAATAGTCAACTTTGTGTGATGCTTATGAATGGTTGACTATGGATGACCTTTAATTTTGCATCCATATTCCAATACGAGGTACACAATTCATATGACACTCAAACATAACCCTAAAGGATGTCAGAAGGTGACATAACCCTAAATGAGCGTCGCAATGTGACGTAACATTTTCAAGACTAACTTATGTCAAATAGCTACATTCCTCAATGGTTGTCTTGCATTGTGACTTACATATTCAATGTATTATGTTGAATTAGATCATTCCTAAATTGTCATGTCACATTGTGATTCTCATTTAGGGTATGTTTTTCAGTGTGGCATTTTAGATTTTGTGTCCCTCCTATTGGAGTATGGTTTCACATTTCATTAATTTCTAAATGAGACAAAACCCTTAATATAGAAAAATTAATGAATATACAAACTAAACATAATACTAGAAAGATCAAAACTACAATATATAAATATTAATCATATTCTAAATATATTATGTATTATGAGATAACCATGTGCATATGTTGTAATCCAACATAACCCAAGAGTAATGTTGCAATGCCACAAAACCCTCGATAAATGTCACAATGCAACATCACCTTTGATAAAATATGCAATGTGACATAACTATTAATAATATTATTAAGCCATTAATCCCAACCAACCACAATCAAACACCATAGCAAGCCATAATGAACAATGGCCAACCATGCCCTCAAAAAAGTAAACCAAATTCAATATGCCATCACCCTTGATGAATATCCAAATGTGACAAAATATGATTACGTCACATTGTGATGTTCATTCAGGGTTATATCGCAATGGGACATAAACATTTAGGAATGATGCAGTTCGACATAAGATAATGGAAATGTACATCAAAATTTGACACAACCATTGAGGAATGTACCAATTTTACATTATTCAACTAAGGTAAACATCACAATGTGACATTACCATATTAAACCATGGTTAAACACAATCACCATTGCCAATCATAGTCAACCATTACGAACCATAATCAACATGGTGAACTATAGCTAACTTAGCGTGATGTTTATGAATGGTTTACTATGGATGACCTTTAATTTGACACCTATATTTCAATGGGGAATTTCCAAAGGAAGGGAGGATGATGCAATTCAACATAATGAAATGAATATGTATGTCACAATACAACACAACCATTCAAGAATGTAGAAATTTCACATAAGTTAGCATTGAAATGTTACATCACATTGTAACAAAATCTTGTACGAACATGACATGACATTTAATGAACGTCGCCATGTGATATGCCATTTAATAAATGTCGCAATGTGACATAATTGTTAACGCAACAAGATCAATGTTGCAATATGGAAAAATAAATAAATAAAAGGAATAATAAAACACAACATAAATCTTGATGAATTTCATAGTGTGACATCACATTTCATTAACGTTTAAATGTGAAAAAACCCTTAATATAGAAAAATTCATGAATATAAAAACTAAACACAATACAAGAAATATCAAAACTAAAATATATACATATTAATCATATTCTAAATCTGTTACACAATGTGACATAAACATGTTCAAATGTTGTAATCCAACATAACCCAAGAGTAATGTTGCAATGCCATAAAACCCTTGATGAATTTCACAATGCAACATCACCTTTGATAAAATTTGCATTGTGACATAACTACCAATAATATTATTAATCCATTAACCCTGAAAAACCAAAATCAAACACCATAGCGAACCATAACAAATAATGGCTAACCATTCCAAAAAAAAATCAACCAAATTCAATATGACATCACCCTTGATGAATGTCCCAATGTGACAAATCGGGTTACGTCACATTGTGATGTTCATTTAGGGTTATGTCATAATGTGACATAAACATTTAGGAATGATGAAATTCGACATAAGACAATGAAGATGTACATCAAAATGTGACACAACCTTTGATGAATGTAGCAATTCAACATTATTCAACGAAGGTAAACATCACAATGTGACATTACCATATTAAACCATGGTTAAGTGCAATCAACATGGTCAACCATAGTAAACCATTACTAAGAATAATCAACATGGTGAACCATAGCCAACTTAGTGTAATGTTTATGAATGGTTGACTATGGATGACCTTTAATTTGACACCCATATTCCAATAAGGTAGTTTCAAAGGAAAGGGGGATGATACAATTCGACATAATGCAATGAATATGTATGTCGCAATACAACACAAACATTCAAGAATGTAGAAATTTCACATAAGTTAGCATTGAAAATGTTACATCACATTGTGACAAAATCGTGTATGAACATTGCAATGTGACATGACATTTAATGAATGTCGCAATGTGACATAACAGCTAACGCAACAACATCAATGTTGCAATTCGAAAAAACCATAAAGGAATACCACAATACAACATAACTCTAGATGAATTTCGCGGCGTGACATCACATTTCATTAATGTTTGAATGCAACAAAACCCTTAATATAGAAAAATTCATTAATATACAAACTAAACATAATACAAGAAAGATCAAAACTACAATATATAAATATTAATCATATTCTAAATCTCTTGTGCAATGGGACATAACCATGTTCGGATGTTGTAATCCAACATAACCCAAGAGTAATGTTGCAATTCCAAAAAACCCTTGATGAAGGTCACAATGCAACATCACCTTTGATCAACTCTTAAATGTGACATAACTATTAATAATTTTATTAATCAATTAACCATGACCAACCTTAATTAAACACCATAACGAACCATAATTAACAATGGCCAACCATGCCCCCAAAAAATCAACCAAATTCAAGATGCCATCATCCTCGATGAATGTCGCAATGTGACAAAATCATTTATGAATGTGAAAATGTGACATCACGTTTAATCAACACCAAAATGAAACATAACCATTCATGAATGTAGTAAGCCAACATAAGTCAACCAAGATGAATGTCTAAATGTCACAAAACCATTGAGGAAGATCACAATCAAACATAGTCATTAACCATTAAGGAATGTCACAATCAGACATAACTCTCGATAAATTTCGCATTGGGACAAAATATTTTATGAATGTCATAATGTGACATCGCATTTATTTCACATCAGAATGCGACAAAACCCTTAATGAACATCACAATGTGACATAGTTGTTAACACAACAAGATGAATGTTACAATATGAAATAACCATAAAGGAATGCCACAATCTAGAATAACCCTTGATGGATGTTGCAATGTCACAAAATCCTTTATGAATGTTACAATGTGACATCACATTTGATCAACAAAACAATGCAACATAATTATTCATAAATGTAGGAAGCAGACAAAAATCAACCAAGATGCATTCTTGAATGTCACATAACCATTGAGTAAGATCAAAATCAAACATATCCATATTATAAATCATTCCAAAATGAATGTTACAATATTACATAACCATTGAACAATGTCACAACCCAATAAAACCCTTTATCAACAGTGAAATATGACATGACCTTTAATAAATGTCATAATGTGAAATCACATTTCATGAACGTCACAATGCGACAAAACCTTTATTGAACATTGCAATGTGACATGACATTTGATGAATGTCGCAATGTGACATAGCCATTAATGTGTCAAGATAATATTGTATTTATTATTTATTAGTAAATAAAAATAAAAGTAAAATTATTGATGATGATGATGATGATGATGATTAATGTCCATTAAGACTGAATTGGTCTATTGGACTTTAAGAGGGTAAGTGATTACTTGCGATTCTTTAGAATTTTGTTTCTGTGCTTGAAAAACATTAAGAAAAGTTTTCAAAGATCACCATAATTTTATTGAGTTAAGAGGTTAGAAAGGTTGGTAGTGTGACAAATATTTTGAAAATAAGATCTAATGTGGGTATAGGCTAGACAATCTAAGACAAAATGATTTTCATCTTCAACCTTCTTAGTGTCACAAAGGTGACACACTCTTTCATCCCATGGTTTTTTAGGAATTGACCAACACCCAGTTTCACTATGGAGATTGTGAGAATTTTTTCTTATCTTAGCAATGCTTATTTTTTTTTTACACTTGTCAAAACAGATATACAATTTTGATTTTCTAGATTAGGGTTGATTACATCCTTATAATAACTTAATTTTTTTTTCCTCTAACTCTTTATCACACCACATTTTCTCAAATTTTGATTTGATGATATTTTTAATAGTATCTTTATTCTGAAAAATGATGTCTCCCATGATTCCCTAATAGTTTAGCCAAGATCGGGCATCTTTATGCCATCCTCGCTTGAGTCAATGGTGGTTACGACTTGAATTTGAAGCAATTTTAGGAAGCCTCTTATCTTTCATGTTATTTAAATTGTTCTTATACATTAGGTATCTAGTCATACTCGTGCTCTCAATGGGGGAGAGGCTTGTTTCTAACAGGAGGATGGGATAGGGCGTATTTCCTTTAATTTTGAGATTATAGGTTATAAAATTCTTTTGTATTTGCTCTATCTTTCTCTAGGATTCATGAGAGATACTACAACCCTAGACTTCACATCCATAAAGAATAACAAGTGTAACAAGAGTCTCAAACATGACTTTCTTCTTATCCCAACTCCAAAGATCAACTGATTTACAATTGTTTTCAAGCCCATAATAAGATTTATATCCCCCAATAATCCTTTTCTCAATGCTATGATTCCATTTGAGTTTGTGGCGAATATCAATTCCAAGATATTTGTATGAATTCACTTCCTCCAAGTTGTTGTTTTCATATATGAAGGTATCATAAGTGATCTTATTGGATTTAATAATCATGACCTTAGCCTTATCATTTTTAACAATCATACCCATATTGGAGAAAAAATCCTTAAGGATTCTTAATTGGTTTTCAAGATCATTGGGACTCCTTTCCATAACAAAGATATCATCAACATAAATAAGAAGATTTATGACTATACTAGTGAGAGTAGGGCCGACACAACTTGTTTTTTCCAAACAATATGCTAACTTGTCAATGTATATGCCAAAAAGGGTAGGGGACAAGGGACAACCTTGTTTGAATCCAATATTGCATTAATCTCTTTCAACTAGACCTCGGTGTTTTTAAACTTAGAAATAACATTCTCATACATTCTTATTGCAGTTGCCCTCAACTCGAGAGACACTTTTATCTCTTCCAACCTATTCCAAAGTTTTTTCCTAGGAACCATGTCAAAATATTTTCTAAAGTCAACAGAACAACAAAAAAGATTGGTTTTAGTATTGCGGAACTCCTCCGCAATAATCCTAAAGCTAACAAGATGGTGCACAGTTGAATGATATCTCCTAAACCTGGCTTGGCCTTTAGCTCTTTTACTGTGACTTTCTATCCAAAGGCTAATCTTCTTTTCCAAAATAATTCCATAAAGATTGGATAAAATCAAGCTAATCATAATGGTCATATAATTAGAGGGAATGTTTCTATCCCCATTTTTAAAAATAGGCACAATGAGACTTTGCATCCAAGGTTTAGGGAAGCCCTGCTTGACTGCTAAATTGAAGAGCTTGTGTATGTGAGGGATAAGGATAGACATTCTAATTTTAAAAATTTCATCTTGGTAGCCTTCAATGTCCTTAGCTTTTTCATTTGCAAGCTGCTTAACCTCAAACTCTATGTCATCTAAAGAAAAAACTTCATCCTTTGTAGGGACAATAAGAATGATGTCCATGGAATTAGGTAACTCGTAAAGACTTTTAAGGTAGGAATTACAGTCCCTTAAGGGAACCATATTATTTTCTTTAGTATTATGGTTTAGAACTTGGCTCCAGAACTTCTTAGGATCCAACTTAGATAGCTGGGAAAGTTGTTCTTGCCTTTTATTGATATAGTACCTTTTTTCCTTTTAATTAGGGATTTGTACCTATTGATCTTATCGAGTTTTAATGATTCATTATAAGAATCCCTAATTGTTTTCCTATCATTTTTACATTCTTTATCATACCAAGGGTTGGTCGTTCTATCATTCTTTTTACAAGACACCTCGAAAGGAACTTATTAATAGAAGTGGAAAGGGTAGTTGTAAAATTATGATAGAGTTCTTCAATGTTGTCCTTATAAGTTAGGAGATTTAATTTACTATTTAAATCCTTTAAGAAAATGTCAACTTTACTTTTGTCAAAGAGAAATTGCCTTTGATTATCATAATTGTCTTCAATGGTGCTCATGTGCATGGAAAAGTTTAGAGTTAGGGTTAACGGTTTATGATCATAGTCGGGTTCATGGTCATTTAAAAGGTCAAAATATGTTATTTGGTTGGAAACAAGAATATCAGGTATCATATAATCTACGACACTACTACCTAGCCCATGGATACAAGTCATCGAGTTGGAGTTTGGCCACTTCATTAATCTATTGCAAATTATTATGTCTTGAGAGCTGCAGAGCTTGACCAACTCAGTACCAAACAAATTCTCAATTAGGTCTTCAGAGCTTATTTTGTAGCTATTAGATAAAACAAGGTTCTCATCTATCCATAAAGGATTATGGTTGGAATCATTACTTAAAAGAGTAGCTTGTTTAGTTGCAGTCCCAGCATTAAAGTCTCCTAGCAGGAGGATATTACCTTCATTTTTCAAACTATAAATATCTTGTTCTAAATTTTTATAGGGACAATTGTTATTTAGATTTTTTTCTTATAAAAAGTAGAATTAATAGGTGCAAAATAGAAATTTTTTGTATACATCTTCTTAGCATTGGTGTCTGAAATTTCTATCCAAATGTACTGATTGAGAGGGTTGATCTTATGAAGTTGAATGTGAGGAGAAATGATTTTTATAATATAACAATCTATGCCTCATATCCCTCTACGACGAGACTTTTTGTTCTATGCCAACCACAAGACAAATCCTTCTATGTTAGGGACCTTAGACTCCTCATACTCCCAAGTTTCAACTAGACAAATAATATCAATGTCAGTCGGGATCCAACTTATCATAGGACCTTTGTGCCATGGAAAGCCATGACAGTTCCAAAAAAAGATCCCAACTGTCCCAAATTCTTATTTATTATTATCCTGCTAGTCTCTATCCCTAACAATAGCTTTTGGATTTCTAATTATTGACCATTTTCTTTATTTCCTAGCTTCTTTTACCTTTTGAACTTCCTTCCTTAATTCAACTTGGTCTTTGGGAATGGGGTCTTCATTTATAAATATTCCTGACCCTTTTAAACTCAGAGATTTAATCAACCTATCTTTGTGATCAATTATTTTTCCTAGCCTCTTTACTTCTATGAGGTAAGTTGTATCAATTTGTGATTTATTATTTAATTCTTCTTTTACTATTGCTAGCTTATCCTCCTCTTGTTGTTCTTTTATACCAAAAATTATGAGGTTCAAGGCTCTTTTATTAGACTCATGGTCAAATTGTTGATTAGTTTTTCTTCTAGCTCTTTAATCCCATCTCTCAAGTTGCCATTTTCTTCAACCTCTCATTCTTGGGTTGATTGTTTATGTTTTTCTATTTCTTGAATCATATCCTTCTTTGTGTGCAATTCACTCTTGAACCCTAAGAATCTATCATGTATTTGAGTTTGAATGATATCTTTGAAGAGTCTAATTTTTTTTATCAAAATTGTCTCTAATTCTATTTTGACCCCAAGACCTCATTTAAAGAAACCACAACACTCAACCACTCAAGCTAACCCACTGAACTATATATATATATATATATATATATAATAATAATTTAATTTTAAGGTTACAAGTGAGACTCCTTGTTTGTTTGTGGGACAAAGGACCCATAGGCTTAGCGATTTGACTACTAAAGTCTAGAGAGGTATAGATATCGCACCCTACCCTACCCCACTCCTCTAGATTTGAACTTGTGAAATTTCATAGAAACACCTGCAAAAAATGATTGATGATCCTCTTAAGACTGAAATACATCGTCTTGCTACCGGAGACACTTCCCCTCTCCTTTCCGTTCATCCAATTTTCGAATTCCTGAGGTATTAACTATATTCATCTCTACTCGGGCATAAAATTACCAAAGACTGTTTGGCTAAACGTTAAAATCATTCTGTACACAATTTCTATTCTAACTTAAGCTTGTTGACCGTTCTTATCAATAGGTTGTGTAAACATGTTGAATTCAATCCGTTGCCTTGCATAGCATCATTATATTTAATTTGACGAAATTGTATGGTAAATTTTGTCTAGCACGGGAACCTCTGCTCGTCAATCCAAGTTGGTGCCCACTATTGAAGAAGATATGAAGAGGAGAGCTCTTTAGATTAGTCTTGTCATGTTCATCATGAATCAATAGGATTTTTAACAACGTCCAATCTAAATAGTGAACGACAATCGATAAACATATGTGTATAGCACCGCTACATCGGCAATGAATACATATCTTGCAGCAGACACAGACGTAGACACATTCATGCTATATAAGTTATCACTTCCGTGGATTTTTATATACTTCATGCTATTGATGCTTCCTATGTGGATGCTTTTAATCCCAAGCTCTTTAAATAACTCACATGTTCTCACTTATCCCATTGATATCTCCATTTAAAAACTTGTTTGGCATGGCAGGTACTACGCTGCAATGCAACACTTGTTATTAGTCCCTGCCAAAGGCCTAAGACTATAGCAATACGTTTGTCTTTGACTATGTATTAGTTTAATGTTGACTTTAAATTTGTGTGCTACATCCAATGTGTAACATAGGAAATCAATATATGTATTTTTTTAAATAATAAAAAAACATATTTTTCTAAAATTTGATTGACTAATATGTTTGAATATAAAATTAATTACACAATTAATGAATTCGCCAATTTAACAAGGATGTTGAGTGCATTTATTGACAAGAATGTTGGGTGCATAAGCAGGGTCGGGTCAAGGTCGCCGCATTTAGTCATCGTCAGTTAATTTCATATTGTCTTTGGTTTCTTAATCAGGTTGACACGTGTTCAATTCCACCGTTTAAGTTATTTTCCCGTAAGAAAATCTAAAAATCTAAAAATTTGACAATTAATGTAATAAAAATGCAATATTTATCGTGAGTATGTGCACGAATATTTATTAATTATTTATGTAATAAATTTTTGCATGAAATATCATCATTGAAAATGGAAAAATAATCTCAATAAAATAAGAATATGGCTAGTAATTATTCATCTCCAATTCCAAATCTACTTTGCAGAGACTAAGCTGCCATGCCACACTTGTTATATAAGTTATTCATTGTTTGTTATATACTTAGACGCAATCATTTCGTGTCATATTGATTATTTTTCGACTTCTGGAGATGCAGATACATGCAAGGACTCGACAAGGGAAAAGACACTTATTTCCTCTTCTTCATTAATTCGGAATCCAAGACTCCGGGAGGGTTGCTCGCACGTTGCTCTTCCACGAGGTGGTATAAGAGTCGCTTCTTAAAGGAGAGGCCTCTGCCTTATGATCCCTACAATGTGTATACCAGTCCTATAGAGACAATCCTCTGTCCAGATGCCTATCAGAGGTACTACGGATGGGAGTAATCTTTGCTACTACACCCAAATCCGTCAGAGAGGCCGTCGAGAAGCTGCTACTACACACAAATCCAGAATTGGCGGAACTTATTCAAAGGGAGTGCTCAGCACCATCTTGGCAAGGAATTATAACTCGCCTTTGGCCTAACAGGTATATCAAAGTTATTGTGACTTTTGCAATGGCTCAATATATTCCTACTTTGGATTACTACAGCGGGAGCTTACCCCTGGTATGCACAATGTACTCTTCCTCATAAGGTTCCTTTGGACTTAATCTGAACCCTCTTTTCAAGCCTACAGAACTGTCTTACACTCTACTCCCAAACATGGCCTATTTTGAGTTCCTTCCAGTTCACCGACAAGAATTTGGCCTGTCCATCGAATCCCCAGCGATCCCTAAAACACTCGACAAGAAAGAGGAAAAGGATTTAGTCAAGCTTGTTGACGTCAAAGTTGGGCAAGATTACGAGCTTGTCGTCACCACATATGCAGGTACTACATGAGTAGCAGAAGATTTAGAGTTAGATATATGTTAATATTCACCTTATTAGGTTGTTTCTGTAATGTGTGAAACAATGTTCAAATGATTAATATGGATGTAGGTTTGTATCGTTATAGAGCGGGCGATGTGTTGAGGGGTGACCGGCTTTCACAACACCGCACCTGAATTCCATTTTGTATGCAGACAGAATGTTGTGCTGAGTATACACACAGACAAAACAAATGAAGCAGAGCTTCAAAGCTCGGTAGAGAAATCTGTTAAGCATCTCGAGCCTTTCGGCATCACACTGATGGACTATACAAGTTATGCCGACACGTCCACAATACCTGGTCACTACGTGCTGTATTGGGAACTTGGCTTCAACAACAAAGAAGTTGCAGGTGCAGTTCCTTCTTCAGTTTTTGAAGATTGCTGTCTCACTGTAGAAGAATCCCTGAATTCTGTCTATGGGCAAGGAAGAGGGGCCGATAAATCCATCGGCCCCCTAGAAATTAGGGTAGTTGAAGAGAGAACGTTTGAGCAATTGATGGATCGTGCTGTCCGCCAAAAGGGATCAATGAATCAATACAAAGCACCCCGATGCGTGAAAAGCACTCCCATGGTAGAGCTGCTAAATTTCAGGGTCATCCATTCCTACTTCAGCCCGCGGTCACCGATGTGGGTTCCCGGAAGTGCGGTGTCCAAATCAGTGGGTTCCTGATGCAAGAAATGGGCGTAACATAAAGTTATGTAAATCGAATTTATTAGCTGCTGACGTTGATTAGGTTCGTTATGGGTGTTAATCAGGCCACTCACAATGAATTCTTGCAGATGGTTCTTGTGGCCACTGTCCTCTGAATTCAATTCATCATACCACTGCAGAGCCGCCGTGAGTATTGCACAGGGTTGTGAGTAATGGCTTTTTGCTTTACATGATGCTCACTTAGGTTGATCCATGAATATTTTTTTTAGTGAAAAGGTATTCGCTCCATTAAGTGATTTGTATGATCAATATTTTTTCATTAGTTGAATGAATAATGAATAGATTATAATAGAATATTTTTATTTAAATCCATCAGAGATTTTTCATATATTATGAAATCAAGGATTACAAAAATTCATATTTGGAGAGTTTTAAAACATCTTTAACATGATTGTATTTTTTAAGTTAGTAAACTAGACAAGCTATGTAAGCTATTCAAATTATAAGTTATATAAGGTATGTTTTCTTTATGCATGCAGCAATGGATCGTGCCATGCTCTTCACCTTCATCTTCTCTAGTTTACAAAGTAAGCATCGACTTCTTTTTTGTTTATATTTGTCTTTTTCTTTGTTTTTAATACTAGGTAAATGACAAGTAAATATCTTTATACACATCATTTTTCTTTGGGAGGTATCTTTGTTTTGTGGGAGGTATCTTAGTTGTGTGTAGTTTATACACATAATTTTTCTTTGGGAGGTATTTTGTTTTTGTGGGAGGTTTCTTAGTTTTGTGTAGGTCATAATTGAATTGATATCATATTCATAGAATCTGCATTTATCCTACCACAACTTCTCTATTACTATCTTTTACACCAAGTCTCTAATAGCAAATGGTTCATTGATAAATCTTCTTCTTCAATTCCCAAATTTTAAATCAAGCTCTTCACATATTGATATCAAACCTTATCTTGAGCACGAGGTCTTCACCCAGTGATCTTGTGACATAGCATGTGATTTCATGGGATATTAATGAATACCCCTAATTTAACTAGATATTGATAAATACCTCCCAAAATCCTTTTGTAACCCCCCCATACCCCTCATCCAACTCTTCACCCAATAATTACAATATATTGATTTTATTTTTCACAATTTTAAACCCCCCTTTATGAATGAATGTGATAAGATATTGGCAAAGTCCGTGTGATCTTGAGATGCAATATTTGCTTACATCTAACATCTATTCATACCAATATGTTTTATTTTATTAATATATGCTATAAATTGGCATAATTATAGGCTCCTTCTAAAAGTGACATACATGTTTATGCTAACATCAAATAGTAAGGAATTTATAGTTTAACACTTAGTTCCTCTGCTAAGGACCATTTCTAGGGTGGATCCATGAAGCTGCATTGCACTTTTTGGTAAACAGGGGGTGCATAAATGGTCTTTGTTGCCGTCCTAATACACACTTGCAAACATGAGCAAAGTCCAACTCACTCAGTGTGTCCTTGGAGGCACAATGCCTAGGTTCACAGTCCACATTGTCACCTTGACTGGAACCTCTTCCTTTAATTCCACCATCTTCACCATCTAAAACGGGTTTGAGGAAAACAATGGAGGGTAGTGGCAGGGGATTGCCCCGTGGTGCACCAGGTGTGTGTCCTCTCCGAGAAGTAGTCTTATTGTCAGGGCTGACCGTGAAATCTAGGGTGGGCCTCGTTGCCTTACTATCTTGAGCATCTGGCAGCTATTTGGCAACAGGAGGAGGAGGATTAAGGTTCAAACACTTAGTTAGGGGGAGGGAAAATAAAATTCACTTAATCTTTAAAAAAACTCCGAACCATTTAGTCTCCTAGACAATCCATGTTCTTGGGTATCTTTAGATGAATGTTTTGAAGTTTATATTGCAAGTGTTTTCATTTTCTTAAATCTCTCATGCAATCTTGTGGTTCATTTATCTAAATGTTTTATTGAGCATTAAGTTTCCAAATACTCATATCTTTGTTTAATGCTTTGTGGTGTGATTCTTGAAGAAGTTGGGTATCCCATTTGGGAGGCATCATCTTCTTGAATCTTGAGTGCTTTAGTGGTTGCCATTGAAAAGCAGTCCAATAGAGTAAGTGCTATTGGGGCATGCTTGGCCTTATGTGATTGATCTTAATTTTGATATCTCTTAACTCTCACACTTTGGCATCTATATCTTGCTTATTTGTATCTTATGTATATCTTGTATCTTGGTAACATTTCTATTCCTTGTGTAAGTAATTATATCTTTCTTTGTGGGATAGCTTTTGTATCTTTTACTTGTAAACTTTTGTAATTAAACTCCCTCAAACTTAGTTGACCCCTTTCCCAACCTTTAGGCATTAGTCTTAGTTGACTTAGGGAAGGGTTTGCTTTTCATTGAATAATCTTGCACTTTGCATTTGTTGCCTTAGCATCTTAGGCTAGTATTCCCCCCAAACCCTTTAACAAATTTAAACCAACTCCTAGAACATAAACGTTAAATCATATCTAGTAACTAGGGTCTACCCCCCTTGGCTTCCCTAGGAGTAAGCCTAGAAGGAAGAGGTTTCAGTCAAGGTGACAGTGTAGACTATGAACCTAGGCATTGTGCCTCCAAGGACACACTAAGTGAGTTGGACTTTGCTCACATTTGCAAGTGTGTATTAGGACAACAATAGTCTCCACAAACCTGCGATCAAGAGTTTAAAAACATGATTGAGGATTTTAAGTAAAAAAAATACTTCAATCTAGTGATTTTACAAGCCCTCAATCAAGGCATTTAAAAATCTTTGATCAAATTATAAACCTCAATCGGGGGATTAAAAGTCTATAATCCTTCCTCATTTATGTAGGTTTCCATGGAGTTGCAACTTCCACGAGGTGAAACCCCTTCATCTCTTCCATGGAGGGTAGAAAACTTGATGCTAGTAGATTTTTCATTGAATCCTCTATCCAATAACGTATCATTTTCATAGTTTTAGTTTCATATGATATGTTTAATTTATTTTCTTCTAAGATTTATACTTCAATTCAAAAATTGTTGGGAATACAAAGGTGTGTAAAATGCAATTTAAAAATTAATTTGTCAGCGTTAAATAATAATAATAATAAATATAATTCTCACACAAAAAAGTGGGTTACATTATGTTCTGTGTAGATTGTGCCTGTATATATTTTTTGAAAACTAAACATTGAACACTGAATTAGTTGTTAGGAACAAAAATCAATGGTTAACTTTTCCACAAATTTGCAAGGACAAACATATAATTAAATGTAAATTTAACACATTAAATGACACTAATAGTTTTTTAAAGAATATAGTTAAAACGATATCACAATTCCCTGCAAATTACAAAATACACATGCTATATGTGAGTTTTTTATGGCTTCAATTTAAAAAATATATAAAATGTCGATTTTTCATCGTCACAGTTCACTAAAAAATGGGACATATCTTCATGGATTCACCCTCTATCTTGTTTCCAATTTCTTGCAAGATTCCTATACTTGCAAGATTGTTTGGAGAGGTCTTGAGCCCAAACATTACAACCATTATAAATTATTGTTTACACTAATGTTTTGAAGAGAAACATCCTCAATTTCTAACTCCATTGGTAGATTTTTCTTCATTTATTATGCATTGAATATAGAGCCTTCATGTCCCCTATTACTTGTTTCTCCTTACAAGTGTTCTAGTTACAACTACAATCAAATTCAAGCCTACGTACTTGTAAGAAGGAACTACCTCCAATTTGTCTTCATTCAATGTGATGGTTATAATCTTATCGCAAGTACCTAATACAATTAATTTTTTTTTTTACATTAACCTTCATTTCAGAGTTACAACAAAATTTGTTTAGGGTATCAAGACTTATTTCGAGATATCCTTGAGAAGTGCACATAGAAGTGGACATCCTCATTTGACCACTTTGTTTTTTAAACCATGAATATTAGGTGCATTTCCATTGGAATGATACTTAATTCCCACCTCCATATCATTTTTTGAAACAAACTTTGTTTCTTTTCCTGAGAAATCCATCTTGGAATCATTTTCCTTGATGGATTTCTTATAAATTTTAGTTGTACATATTCCATAATTATTCCTTATTTATATCAACTTATTTATATAATGCAACTATTTCCATAATTTTTGGATGGCATGTGAAGGTGTCAGTCAACTCTGCTTGTTTTATTAAAGAAACTCTTTCTTTATGTAGAAGTGTTTGTATTCATCCATGAAACATGTGCTTAATAGTATTTTTTGTGTTGATTTACATTCTTCACCATGCCAACCATTACTAGGTCTCTGACTTGGTTTTCTCTCACAATATTGAAAACATTCCTCTTACACTTGTACCAAAAGTTTAGTTAAAATATTGATCCTTTCTTTGAAACCGATAGGCCATTTGACATACATGACTTCCCTTTATACCTGTTATAGCGCCATTTGACACCACATATTCTCATGATGAATCATTGGCATCAATTACATCCCTTTCCTTGTTTGCAAGAGAAAACTCCCCCTTTTCCTCCTTAAAAACGTCTTAAAAATCCCATTTTTCTAGATGTACGTGACTCTCCTTAAGGTAGCTCACGTACATACTCTCCTTGCTAGTTAGCAACCCAAGTACATGTTTAATTGGCTCAAAAAAATAATAAATCTCGATGTTTTGGGTAGATGTTGAGCCTCTAAATTGACATCCCCATTACCATATTATACTCCTTATTTATACCTTTTTAGCCTACCTAATCTTGGATAAATGACAAAGAACTCGATCTCCAGTCACTTTTAAGGTCATGAGGTAAAGTATACTTGAATTCATGCATTTTGTGGTTTATTAAGCTAGGAGATTAAGGATTTCATGCACTAATGTTTAAATTGCCATATGTAGCCTTTGACCTTTGGACAAGTATGACACTTCTATGCCAGCCAAGCCATCCAGTACTTATGCACCAAAACACCCACTGTCTAAATCCGATACCAAGAGCACATTCCGTTCAGATCCAATACCCGTAGATCATTCATTGTCGTGATCTAGTACCAACGTCTGCATACTTTTTTAGTCTGGTACCAACCAATTGCGTGTTGTTTGGATCTAGTACTATCTACCGTATCTCACCTGTCATGATCCAGTACCAATACAAGAAACAGAGTATGCCAAGTTTAGCTCCAGATCATGCTTAAGAAACGTGTTGAATGTTTATTAGATCATCAAAGTTTCTAGCAAGACTATGTTAAGCTAGTTTGATAATTGCTTCATCCTCATACACTTCGTGTCATGAGGATGAAGCTTAAAATATGTAACCGAATGTATAAATTTGACAATTGTTGATCTGCTAAAGATTTCACCTCCTTGTGTTTCACGACTGAGACTGTTTAAATAGTCATGGCAAGGATGGTGGGAGATATAGAGAGATAGAATAACACAACATGTGAAGCAGTGTTGCATATTGTAGAACATATCTTGAGTTTGAATTTTAATAGAAGAATGTCATTTATTTCCATATCTTGATCATTTATGAATAAATGTGAGTTGAGTTGTTAGTATAGTCTAATTTCATGTTTTAAGATTTGAGTAAGAGTGATGTGTTGATTGAATACCAACTTACTGTAGACTCCAACCATTGACTTGTTAAAGCGGCAAGGGCCCACCGCCCAATAGAGGTCAACATCCTTGTAGATTAGTATTAGCATTTGATTTCAGTAGTATAATTGTTAGATTACATGTAGCTTTGATTTCTCAATTTAGTTCATCATCTTTGACAGTTTCATATGTTAGTAGCATAATTCATAAAATTGCTTAAGATCTTTACTTACTTTGTTTTTCACATACGCCCTGTTTCTGTTCTTATAGATTTGATTTCTCTTAGTGAACATAGATGTTGGTATCAATAGTCAAGAATAATTAGAAAAGAACTAGTGAGCCACAACATATCCAATATACTAGCTATTGAACTACCCATGATATGCCTTGATGATTGATGTGTGATTTCCTTTTCAAAGTGTGATTGCATAGTTAGCTTTCTGGGTCAAATAACAGAGTTGATCTGTCAAAGAACTCCATCTCATACTTTCATGTGCCACAATGGAGTAAATAGCCTCTCTGTGAAAGACGACCAAAGTGTGTTTCAGTTTGATAGCATGCATAATCTAGATTAGTTCTATACTCGTGAAATTAGAATTACCTCTCTTACTGGTGTCTTGTAAATATGTTGATTACGAATCCCAGATTGATAGTTAATGAGTGCATTATACTAATCATATAAGCAACACAACATTTTGGCACTATTGTCGAGGAGTTGCAAACAGTAGGAAGTAATTTTACCTTAGATTGTTCGCATAGTTTTTTTTTTATGATTTTAAGGGATACTTGAGGGAGGAGGATAAAAAGTTTAAGACATGAGTGAAGAGCCACGCGTCCACTATAGTGGGGTTCTTCAAATCCAGGTTGCCTTCTTACCTTCTATACAGAATTAGGATTCTTGAGTTAAGTATCAAATTTTTATTTTATGCATAGATATAGAAATAATAAGGGTAGATTTATAAGCTCGAAAGACTTGAAAACAAACCCCCAATATAATTCAACTGACATTGGTGCAGCAAAAACTCCACCAGGAGGAAGTTCAAGGGAAGCTAGTGAGGCTCCAAAAGAAGGACCTAGAACTGAAGAATCAGTATTGGGGTAGATAGAACGCAAATCTACTGAAGGAACTGAACATTTAGAAGACACACAAAATCCAGTCTCTGAACCATCTATCAGTGGAGGAGGGATACTGTCACACACCCACTACCATAATCAAATTTTTGTTGATTTCTGCAGAATCAGAGCCCCCGAAATATCTACAGAGGCCTAGCGTAAGCTAGTTCTTTCTCTCTCTCTGCTCCCATGTGATCGCGGGTCATGAAAACAGGTCAAATAATCATGGAACCTCTTTGCATTTCGCGCCTCGGTGCTACAGGGATGTCGAATCGTTCGACTCTGCAACCGTAGAACCCCGGCAGNATGTCGTTGATCAAGGAGAATAAATCCTAACCATTCCAGAGTTGCACGTTCTATTCTGGACCCCCCCTCACCGCTAAAGGTAGAACAGTAAGGGGGCTCCGGAATGAAGCCTCAGCTGTAGATCTGGGCGGGTGGAATTTGGCCGTCCAGATCTGCTCGCCACTTACCCTAAGGCACATTTGCACCCCGGCTTAAATTTGACATCTCTTCCTCACATCTGACGGTCGTTATAGACCCTGAGATCCTCCGAAAGAATCTCGTCCGTTCATCGGGACTTAACCACATGCTAACATCTCGATATTTATAAGTCTGGATTTCGGGGTTTCAGAGCACGAGGGAACATGCCCTTCCGTATCCCGAGTGCCGAAATGCCGAAGTGCCAAACAAGCCTAAATCGGTGATTAGCCCCTTGGGTTATGCCCTGGTCAATATGACCTCTTCTCACATGACCACACTCTCTCTCCCATCAGGATTTATCACAGAACTCTCGAATCCCCGATCCCCGATTTCCCGAAATGGGTAATCTCTCGACACATGGCCTCCTTTAATCGGATGACCCAAATCTATTTCAGGGTTTCTACCATGGAATGCCCCGATCATTCATCACCAGAAATCTCGAGTTCCCGATTCCCTATTTCCCAAAATGAGAGATCTCATGACACGTGGCCTCCTTTAATCGGACGGTTCAGATCTATTTCGAGGCTTTCTCCCTTATTCACTGGGGGTTTAACCCTCGGGTAACTCCTGATAGATCCAACAGCTGTCGGATTTTCCAGCCAAGATCTGATGGCTTAGACAGGTTCCTAACTTGTGCATTCTCCCACGACTTCCTAGACAGGGAAAAATCAACGGTCCAGATGTTCTCATGGACCTTGGGGATCTACGATCCTGATATCTTCGCTACCCACGAAGACACAGAAAGATAAAGTGGTAAGGCAT
>JASDQU010108409.1:230376-249527 GCA_032191745.1 Picea mariana | reverse complement strand
AGTGTCTTACACTCTACTCCCAAACATGGCCTATTTTGAGTTCCTTCCAGTTCACCGACAAGAATTTGGCCTGTCCATCGAATCCCCAGCGATCCCTAAAACACTCGACGAGAAAGAGGAAAAGGATTTAGTCAAGCTTGTTGACGTCAAAGTTGGGCAAGAATACGAGCTTGTCGTCACCACATATGCAGGTACTACATGAGTAGCAGAAGATTTAGAGTTAGATATATGTTAATATTCACCTTATTAGGTTGTTTCTGTAATGTGTGAAACAATGTTCAAATGATTAATATGGATGTAGGTTTGTATTGTTATAGAGTGGGCGATGTGTTGCGGGGTGACCGGCTTTCACAACACCGCACCTCAATTCCATTTTGTATGCAGACAGAATGTTGTGCTGAGTATACACACAGACAAAACAAATGAAGCAGAGCTTCAAAGCTCGGTAGAGAAATCTGTTAAGCATCTCGAGCCTTTCGGCATCACACTGATGGACTATACAAGTTATGCCGACACGTCCACAATACCTGGTCACTACGTGCTGTATTGGAAACTTGGCTTCAACAACAAAGAAGTTTCAGGTGCAGTTCCTTCCTCAATTTTTGAAGATTGCTGTCACATATATGTGAGCCTGCTCACATATATGTGAGCATGCAGAAGAATCCCTGAATTCTGTCTATCGGCAAGGAAGAGGGGCCGATAAATCCATCGCCCCCCTAGAAATTAGGGTAGTTGAAGAGAGAACGTTTGAGCAATTGATGGATCGTGCTGTCCTCCAAAAGGGATCAATGAATCAATACAAAGCACCCCGATGCGTGAAAAGCACTCCCATGGTAGAGCTGCTAAATTTCAGGGTCATCCATTCCTACTTCAGCTCGCGGTCACCGATGTGGGTTCCCGGAAGTGCGGTGTCCAAATCAGTGGGTTCCTGATGCAAGAAATGGGCGTAACGTAAAGTTATGTAAATCGAATTTATTAGCTGCTGACGTTGATTAGGTTCGTTATGGGTGTTAATCAGGCCACTCACAATGAATTCTTGCAGATGGTTCTTGTGGCCACTGTCCTCTGAATTTAATTCATCATACCACTGCAGAGCCGCCATGAGTATTGCACAGGGTTGTGAGTAATGGCTTTTTGCTTTACATGATGCTCACTTCGGTTGATCCATGAATATTTTTTAGTGAAAAGGTATTCCCTCCATTAAGTGATTTGTATGATCTATATTTTTTCATTAGTTGAATGAATAATGAATAGATTATAGTAGAATATTTTTATTTAAACCCATCACAGATTTTGCATATATTGTGAAATCAAGGATTACAAAAATTCATATTTGGAGAGTTTTAAAACATCTTTAACATGATTGTATTTTTTTAAGTTAGTAAAGCTATTCAAATTATACCTTATATAAGGTTTGTCTTCTTTATGCATAGAACAATGGATCGTCCCATGCCCTTTATCTCTCTAATTTACAAAGTAAGCATTCATTTTTTATTTTTTTTTGGTTCATTTTCCTTGTTTTTATTACTAGGTTAGGTAAATGACAAGTAAATATTTTTATAAACATAATTTTTTTTTGGGAGTTATCTTAGTTTTGTGTAGGTAATCATTGAGTTGATATCACATCCATAGAATTTTCATTTAGCCAATGGTTTATTGATAAATCTTTTATACCAAGTCTCTAATAGCCAATGGTTGATTGATAAATCTTCTTTTTCAATTCCCAAATTTTAAATCAAGCTCTTTTCATATTGATATCAAACCTTATCTTGAGCACAAGGTCTTCACCTAGTGATCTTGTGACATAGCATGTGATTTCATGGGATATTAATGAATACCCCTAATTTAATTAGATATTGATAAATACCTCCCAAAATCCTTTTGTAAACCCCCATACCCCTCATCCAACTCCTCACCCAATAATTACAATATATTGACTTTATTTTTCACAATTTTAAACCCCCCTTTATGAATGAATGTGATAAGATATTGGCAAAGTCCGTGTGATCTTGAAATGCAATATTTGCTTACATCTAACATCTATTCATACCAATAATAATATATGCTATAAATTGGCATAATTATAGGCTCCTTCTAAAAGTGACATACATGTTTATGCTAACATCAAATAGTAAGCAATTTATAGTTTAACACTTAGTTCCTCTACTAAGGACCATTTCTAGGGTGGATCCATGAAGCTGCGTTGCACTTTTTGGTAAGCAGGGGGTGCAGAAATGGTCTCCACACACCCGCAATCAAGAGTTTAAAAACATGATTGAGGATTTTAAGTAAAAAAAATACTTCAATCTAGGGATTTTACAAGCCCTCAATCAAGGCATTTTAAAATCTTTGATCACATTATAAACCTCAATCGAGGGATTAAAAGTCTATAATCCTTCCTCATTTTTGTAGGCTTCCATGGAGTTGCAACTTCCAGGAGGTGAAACCCCTTCATCTCTTCCATGGAGGGTAGAAAACTTTATGCTATTAGATTTTTCATTGAATCCTCTATCCAATAACATATCATTTTCACAGTTTTAGTTTCATATGATATGTTTAATTTATTTTCTTCTAAGATTTATACTTCAATTCAAAAATTGTTGGGAATACAAAGGTGTGTAAAATGCAATTTAAAAATTAATTTGTCAACGTTAAATAATAATAATAATAAATGTAAATTTCACAAAAAAAAGTGGGTTACATTATGTTCTGTGTAGATTGTGCCTGTATATATTTTTTGAAAACTAAACATTGAACATTGAATTAGTTGTTAGGAACAAAATTCAATGGTTAACTTTTCCACAAATTTGCAAGGACAAACATATAATTAAATGTAAATTTAACACATTAAATGACACTAATATTTTTTTAAAGAATACAGTTAAAACAATATCACAATTCCCTGCAAATTACAAAATCCACATGCTATATGTGAGTTTTTTATGGCTTCGATTTAAAAAATACGTAAAATGTCGATTTTTCATCGGCATAGTTCACTAAAAAATAGGACATATCTTCATGCATTCACCCTCTATCTTGTTTCCAATTTCTTGCAAGATTCCTATACTTGCAAGATTGTTTGGAGAGGTCTTGAGCCCAAACATTACAACCATTAGAAATTATTGTTTACACTAATGTTTTGAAGAGAAGCATCCTCAATTTCCAACTCCATTGGTAGATTTTTCTTCATTTATTATGCATTGAATATAGAGCCTTCATGTCCCCTATTACTTATTTCTCCTTACAAGTGTTCTAGTTACAACTACAATCAAATTCAAGCCTACGTATGTGTAAGAAGGAACTACCTGCAATTTGTCTTCATTCAATGTGATGGTTATAATCTTATTGCAAGTACCTAATACAATTAAGTTTTTTTTTTACATTAACCTTCATTTCAGAGTTACAACAAAATTTGTTTAGGGTATCAAGATTTATTTCGAGATATCCTTGAGAAGTGCACATAGATGTGGACATCCTCATTTGACCACTTTGTTTTTTAAACCATGAATATTAGGTGCATTTCCATTGGAATGATACTTAATTCCCACCTCCATATCATTTTTTGAAACAAACTTTGTTTCTTTTCCTGAGAAATCCATCTTGGAATCATTTTCCTTAATGGATTTCTTATAAATTGTAGTTGTACATATTCCATAATTATTCCTTATTTATATCAACTTATTTATATAATGCAACTATTTCCATAATTTTTGGATGGCATGTGAAGGTGTTAGTCAACTCTGCTTGTTTTATTAAAGAAACTCTTTCTTTATGTAGAAGTGTTTTTATTCATCCATGAAACATGTGCTTAATAGTATTTTTTGTGTTGATTTACATTCTTCACCATGCCAACCATTACTAGGTCTCTGACTTGGTTTTCTCTCACAATATTGAAAGCATTCCTCTTGCACTTGTACCAAAAGTTTAGTTAAAATATTGATCCTTTTTTTGAAACCGATAGGCCATTTGACATACATGACTTCCCTTTATACTTTTTATAGTGTCATTTGACACCACATATTCTCATGATGAATCATTGGCATCAGTTACATCCCTTTCCCTATTTGCAAGAGAAAAATCCCCCTTTTCCTCCTTAAAAACGTCTTAAAAATCCCATTTTTCTAGATGTACGTGACTCTCCTTAAGGTAGCTCACATACATACTCTCCTTGCTAGTTAGCAACCCAGGTACATGTTTAATTGGCTCAAAAAAATAATAAATCTCGATGTTTTGGGTAGATGTTGAGCCTCTAAATTGACATCCCCATTACCATATTATACTCCTTATTTATACCTTTTTGGCCTACCTAACCTTGGACAAATGACAAAGAACACGATCTCCAATCACTTATAAGGTCATGAGGTAAAGTATACTTGAATTCATGCATTTTGTGGTTTATTAAGCTAGGAGATTAAATATTTCATGCACTAATGTTTAAATTGCCATATGTATCCTTTGACATTTAGACAAGTACGACACTTCTATGCCAGCCAAGCCATCCAATACTTATGCGCCAAAACACCCACTGTCTGAATCCAATACCAAGAGCACCTTCCGTTCAGATCCAGTACCCGCAGATCATTGATTGTCGTGATCTGGTACCAACGTCCGCAGACTGTTTTAGTCTGGTACCAACCAATTGCGTGTTGTTTGGATCCAATACTATCTATCCTATCTCACCCGTCATGACCCGGTACCAATACAAGAAACAAAGTATGCCAAGTTTAGCTCCAGATTGTGCCTAAGAAAAGTGTTGAATGTTTATTAGATCATCAAAGTTTTTAGCAAGACTATGTTAAGCTATTTTGTTTATTGCTTCATCCTCATACACTTCGTGTCATGAGGATGAAGCTTAAAATATGTAATCAAATGTATAAATTTGACAATTGTTGATCTGCTAAAGATTTCACCTCCTTGTGTTTCACAACTGAGACTGTTTAAATAGTCGTGGCAAGGATGGTGGGAGATGTAGAGAGATAGCATAACACAACATGTGAAGTAGCGTTGCATATTGTAGAGCATATCTTGAGTTTGAAGTTTAATAGAAGAATGTCATTTATTTCCATATCTTGATCTTTTGTGAATAAATGTGGGTTGAGTTATTAGTATAGTCTAATTTCATGTTTTAAGATCTTAGTAAGAGTGACGTTTTGATTGAATACCAACTTACTGTAGACTCCAACCATTGACCCGTTGAAGCGGCAAGGTCCCACCGCCCAACAGAGGTCAACATCCTTGTAGATTAGTATTAGCATTTGATTTCAGTAGTATAATTGTTAGATTACCTATAGCTTTGATTTCTCAATTTAGTTCATCATCTCTAACAGTTTCATATGTTAGTAGCATAGTTCATAAAATTGCTTAAGATCTTTACTTACTTTGTTAGATTTGATTTCTTATAGATTTGATAGATTTGAAAATTGCATAGTTTATGTTCTTATAGATTTGATTTCTCTTAGTGAACATAGATGTTGGCAGCAATAGTCAAGCATAATTTGAAAAGAACTAGTGAGCCAGAACATATCCAATATACTGGCTATTGAACTACCCATGATATGCCTTGATGATTGATGTGTGATTTCCTTTTCAAAGTGTGATTGCATAGTTATCTTTTTGGGTCAAATAACATAGTTGATCTGTCAAAGAACTCCATCTCATACTTTCATGTGCCACAATGGAGTAAATAGCCTCTCTGTGAAAGACAACCAAAGTGTGTTTCAGTTTGATAGCATGCATAATCTAGATTAGTTATATACTCGTGAAATTAGAATTACCTCTCTTACTGGTGTCTTGTAACTCTATTGATTATGAATCCCATATTGATAAATAATGAGTGAATTATACTAATCATATAAGCAGCACAACATTTGGCACCATTGTCGGGGAGTTGCAAACTGTAGGAAGTAATTTTACCTTAGATTGTTTGCATAGTTTTTTTTTTACGATTTTAAGGGATACTTGAGGGAGGAGGATAAAATGTTTAAGATGTGATTGAAGAGCCACATGTCCACTATAGTGGGGTTCTTCGAAGCCAGGTTGCCTTCTTACCTTCTATACAGAATTTGGATTTTTGAGTTAAGTATCAAATTTTTATTTTATACATGGATATAGAAATAATAAGGGTAGATTTATAAGCTCTAAAGAATTGAAAACAAACCCCAAACTAATTCAACTGACATTGGTGCAGGAAAAACTCCACTAGGAGGAAGTTCAAGGGAAGCCAGTGAGGCTCCAGAAGAAGGACCTAGAACTGAAGAATCAGTATTGGGGCAGATAGAACATGAATTTGCTGAAGGAACTGAACATTTAGAAGACACACAAAATCCAGTCTCTGAACCATCTATTAGTGGAGGAGGGATACCTAGTGAAATGGCAGAAGAAGAAGGGAATGAAAATGCAGCCACTGAGACTAAGACCTCCGGGTTTCCAATCTTGGATATTTCCAGAAACATCAGCATGAAGAACATCCCACTGTCATCGTTACCCACTTTGAGAGGTATGTCAACTGAAGATCCAGATTTATTTTTATTCGAGTTTGACATATTATTTAAAAGCTATAACGATTCAGACGATGCCTAAAACTTAATCTCTTTCTAGCCACATTAAAGGACTCAGCCTTGAGATGGTTCATGAGCTTAGGAAAAAATACAATTCTCTCATGGGATCAGATGAAAGACACAATTTTACAGAAATATCAAGACTATTGTAAGGACAATGCTAAAAATGACAATTTCAAAATGCAGCAAACCGAAGATGAAAGCCCTGAAAACTACTTAGAAAGGTTCTTATACAACTATCAGAAATCAAAATTATTCACCATAGACCCAGCTGTAGTAAGAACAATATTTTTGAAAGCTCTTAGATATGACTGCATATAACTTTGTTAAATTTGTTAAGTTCAGGAGATGTGCACCAAAATCTATTTGCAAAAATTGTAGATTACTATAGGAGATACTCAAGAGGACAAGATAAAATAAGAAAAGGACCAAGATATCCTTTTAGCATAAATTTAAGACAAAACACAGGGACTGTCACCAGAATCGAGTTAGGAAACTTACTAGAAAAATTTAAAAAAAACATCTTGAGCACAATCATTAACCAGTTTGATACCCTAAAACTGAAAAAGAAGCAAGAAGAAGATGTTGTTTTTGCAATATTTTGTCCTAAATGTAGAAAGAAGCACCTTGAGAAAGATTTCCCATTAAATGTCATAGATTTTTGTGGCTTGTGTACACTAGAGAACTCCACATGTAAATGTCCAACTTTGCTTGTGCTGCAAGCCAATTATAGGGGAGGAGGAGTCTCACAAGAAAAATCGTACCCTTCTGGGAGGCCTTGGAGAGAAAAAAACCCCAATGCATTTTATGACCCTAATACACAATATCAAAAACAACAATGGGGTCCTCTTCCAATGCCCTATTCCCAATGGACACCTTAGCAAGCTCAAACTCGACCTTGGCACCAAGGTTGGAGGGGACCTATGTATGGGAATCCCTCTTACCCGACATATTCACAGTATCCTACAAACATTTCCCAATTACTACCTAGATTTAACCCACCTCAAATACAAGATTTACCTCCACCTCTGGTACACCATTAATTCACAGTACCCTTGAACATTAACCAACACCAACAAGTAACTATAAATGCCAATCAACAACCATGAATCCAAGCTGCCCATAACCCTCCTAGACCAACAACAATTCCTACCCAGCCAATTCCTAACCCCAATAATCGACCCACCCACCCTGTACAGAATGCAGAAGCCCAAACCTTTCCCACTTATGAAATTAAACTAAGATCCGGGAAAGTTGTAAATCAATCAAATTCTGGAGTAATAATTCAAGAAGAAAATGATAATCATTCTGAACAAGAAAATACTCAAACCACCCATGTAGAAGGAGAGACTTCCCCTCATATTCCACCCACTTCTCAGTCCGTAGGAGTGCCTCAACAAGTTAATCTCCTACCCTACCCTGAAAGACTATTAGAGAAGAAACCTGAGCCACCCTTGCACAAAGATATAGAGGATGAATTATGAAATGTATGTGTAAAAATACCTCTGCTGCAAGCCATTAGGGATATCCCCATATATGCCAAAATCATAAGGGATCTTTTACTTAAGAAACCAGGAAGGAATAATAAGGAACCTCCCCTTTTTCAGGTGGTAGGACAATTATCTGAATTTATTTCTGAAATGCCATATAAATATAATGACCCTAGGAACCCAGTAGTCACTATTGAAATTAATGGTATTTCCTTACCGAACAAACTCATTGATTTGGGTGCAACAATTAATGTAATGCCTTTTGACACTATGCAAAAGCTCCAAATCAATCAGTTAAGGCCAACCCAAACCATGATAGAGTTGGCAGATAATTCAGTCATTAGCCCGCAGGAAGTTTAGATGATGTCACAGTCACACTAGATTCTTGGGAGTATCCAGTAGACTTTCTAGTCATATATTCTAGATCATCCTCCAAACCAAGACACCCTGTGGTTCTTGGCCACCTACAGAAGATGACTTTATCAGTTGTCGGTCTGGTGAGATCACTATATCCAATGGCACACATAGCCAAAAGCTTGTCCTCTTCCCTCCTGCCCAACCGGCACAAGAAATACATGTTTGGCTAGAAAACCCTTATGGAGAGGAAGATTGCATCAGACCCCTGTTAACACTTGAACAAGTAAAATGAATGCAATAAAAATCATATGAACAAATCTTAAGTTTATTTTTGGCTGATATGAACTACATTGAATATCCTAGGTCTTTTGCAGAATTGTCACATATTTTCAGTTCTGAATTCAACAAACTTGGCATCCGGATATCACCCAATTATATACCTTATATCCAGCTTCCTCAGATAAGGAAGAAAGTACTGAAATTTTTGATATTAGTCCAGGAAAATCTTTGTATATCAACTCTAGTTTGGAACCAAGAAAAAAGACGCAAGTAATTGAAATGATACAGAGACAATTTGATGCCTTTTCATGAGATTATGCAGACATGAAAGGCATTCACCCTAACACATGCACACATCATATCTACACTAATGAACAAATCAGACTAGTTAGATAGCCTCAGATAAGGAATTGCAAAAACTCCTTCAAGCCAATCTCATATACCCCATTTCAGATAGTCAATGGGTGTCTCCACTTGTCATAGTTCCCAAGAAAAACAGTAAGTGGAGAATATGTGTAGACTTTAGGGAGTTGAACAAGGCCACCCATAGGGATTATGTTTCCTTACCATTTATGGATCAGATGTTGGATACCTTGTCCAGAAAGAAGTATTTCTCATTCCTAGATGAGTTTAGTGGTTATAACCAAATACAAATAGCACTCGAAGACCAGGAAAAGACCACTTTCACCTACCCATGGGGAACCTATGCTTATAGGGTTCTTCCTTTTGGAATTTTCAATGCCCCAACCACTTTCCAAAGAGTTATCCTAGCCATTTTCTTTGACTTGACCAATGATTGTGTGGAAATCTACATGGATGACTTTACAGTCCATGGAGATGACTTCTAGGAAGCTTTGACCAGTCTAGAAAAAGTCTTGATTAGGTGTAGGGAAACTAATATTTCCCTAAGTAATGAAAATTCAAAGATGATGCTCACTGAAGTTATTGTTTTGGTACATCACATTTTTGGTTCTGGAATGAGAGTTGATCCCACAAAGATTCACATTATCACACAAATCAGAATACCTTCCTCACAAAAGGAAGTTCACAGCTTTTTAGGGCATGTTGGATACTATAGAAGATTCATTCCGAAATTTACAAGATTAGCTACCCCTTTATTCAAGTTATTATCTAAAGAAGTTGAATTTAATTGGAATGATGAATGCCAATTATATTTTGAGATTCTAAAACAAAAATTGTCAAGTACCCCTATATTCGAAAAATGGGCATTATTTTGTAGGGCCCATAAATCCTACATCTAAAAAGAAAAAATACATACTTGTATGTACTGACTATGTTACTAAGTGGGTTGAAGAAAAATATCTACCAACTGCAAGTGAACAATCAGTGGTAGATTTCCTTTTTAATGACATTTTTACTAGATTTGGTGTACCTCGAGAAATTGTGACTAATCAAGGGACTCAATTTACCTCTAATCTAGTCAAAGTTGTTACAGAACAGTACCAAATCAAGCACAAAAAATATACACCTTATCATCCATAGGCGAATGGGCAAGTAGAATCTACCAACAAAGTAATTGAGTCCATTCTTACTAAAACAATACAACTACACCACAAGGATTGGGCTAATAGATTACTAGAAGCCTTATGGGTTTATAGAATCACCTGGAGGAATACAAAAAGACACACACCTTATGAGTTGATGTACGAGAACAGGTGCTTCTCCCCATAGAAGTCCAG
This sequence comes from Picea mariana, assembly GCA_032191745.1. Classification (NCBI taxonomy): domain Eukaryota; kingdom Viridiplantae; phylum Streptophyta; class Pinopsida; order Pinales; family Pinaceae; genus Picea; species Picea mariana. Next base: position 239,144 of record JASDQU010108409.1, on the reverse strand, counting down.
ATCAAAACCTTCAGGACTGTTGTACAAGTTGGCATGAACTTGGATGAAGCCCAACAACAAAGACTCTTGCAGCTTAATGAGATGGATGAAGTCAGGCAGGAATCACTTCAAAGAACCACCCTTATTCAAGAGTAGAGAAGAAAATGACATGACAAGTATCTCAAAAAGAAAAAATTTCAACCAGGAGATTGGGCCTTATTGTATGACAGCAGGTTCAAGAACTTCAAAGGTAAGTTAACTACTCGTTGGTTGGGACCTTACGATATTGACACTGTCTATGATAATGGTTCAATCAGGATAAAGAAAATTGATGAACATCAGACACCCCTACTCGTGAATGGCCACCGGTTGAGAATTTATAACAAACCCCTGTCAAAAGAGGAATTTTTGACACGTGTGCTACAAAATTCAAAGATGTAGGTGATCAGTAAGGAAGGAGATATTCCTACTGATCCACATTGATTGATTGATTTATTTTTAAAAATTTTTTACATAGGTGTGTGGACTATGTTTTGTTAATAAGCTGAAGGTAACAATGGATTCTTACCTCCTTTGTTTTACTTTTGCATTTAATTTTTGTTAGTAGATTTATGTAATTTATTTGATCTTTCACGAACCTGCTAAAACATCAATTTGTAAGAATCAACAATACTCTGTTCTGGTTCGGTACCATAAATTTTGTTCTGGTCTGGTACTAGTAGTCATGTGCTAGTCTGGTACCAGAAGTCTATCCTTATACAGTACTATCAAGACATACCATCTAATTGACAAACAATGTTTTGCCTATTTCAAATATCTAATGTCAATTAATATGAAGTATGAAGCCTTGTAGTAACCACTTAATCTGGAACCAAGGAGCTGACTGCAACATCAAATGGCATCTTTCATGAAGCAATAATTTCTTTTGGTTATGTTGCTTGATAGGGAAGTATTGTAATTTCTTTTGGTTATTTTGCTTAACAAGGAAGAATTGTAATTTATTTTGGTTCTGTTGCTTAACAAGGAAGTATTTTAATTTCTTTTGGTTCTGTTGCTTGACAATGAAGATATAGTTTCTTTTGCCTATATTGTTTAAAGAACCATGTTTAATATAATTTAAAGTTTAGAGGTTTCCTTCATCAAAATTCCATTACAAACAACATCAGTATCTAAGCATGATTAAAGGGATTAAAAATATTAGCCTACAAGTAACTATTTCACCCTAACTAGACTTCAACAATAATCATTGGATTATCTTTACTAAAGAGTAGCATATGAGTATATGAACACTCTCTATCATGGGCACACTTGGAAACTTTTATGGAAAAGGATGCATCAGTACCCTAAGGTAACTTTAGGTCATTCTCTTATCGACAAACTCAGAAAAACCATACATCTGGAATATTCTAAATAAATAACATACATACATGAGTTTATTTTTCCTTCAAACAAATCTTTAAAGACATTCAAATAAGAGAGTATATATTCTAACCTAATACCATCCCAAACTGTAAAAGGGTTTTCAGACGAGCCTTCCCCTGTCACATATGCAAAATCACTCTTTAATAAAAACTAAAATAGGTGACTATGGACAAGAAGCCTCTGATAGAAAAAGGGTTTAAGAGACTAACGCGTCGGGATACTGAACAGGTCTGCTGGCAGCAGGTACCGGTCTGTGGTATGACTAGGCAAACCCATCAGGGTACTGAATAGGCCTATTGGCAATGGGGCATTTTGCCTGGGGAAGGTATGTCTCTCACTAAATATCACAACTACCCCACCAGAGTACTAAACATGCTTACTGATAGTGGGTTCTGGTTTGAGAAATGTCTCATTTATACTTGTTTGATTAAAAAATTCACTTTTCTCATTTAAAAATGAATACTACAAGCAAAATGACACTGTTGACATTTATAATATACAAACTCCAGATTAACAAACAAAATGAATACTACAAGCAAATGTCCATTTGAGAATTGCCCTAAGTCAACTTTACCGATATGACATCTAAATCATACATTACCTAAGAAGGAAACTTCTTAAGAGTGGGAGCCTGACTAGGGAGTCTAATCTACTTATACTATGAAATTTATCCATAACATCTAATGATAGTAAATCTCTAAAGCAAGTTAGGTTGGGTTTGTTCCTATGGAAAAACACAAAAACTTCCCTGTTTTCACTGTTGAATGTTGTGCTTGTCAATAAGTTATCAGAAGCAAGGCAATCTCATTTTAACAAACAAATAAGGCATGAGATCATATGCTAGGTGACAAATGTACTTTTAAAATTTGACTTGATTTCTCTTCTCTTATCAATTTTCTTTCATTATGATACAATGTGTCAGATCTTTTTGCATAAGGATAAGCAACACCTTTGGCATGGGGGAGGGTCAAAGAGCCTCTTTCAAGACTCTTTTCCAGACTCACATCTCATCCTCAAAGACCATCATGTTCACCTTACAACCCTGCAGAACCAGACACAAAGGAAGAAATTCAAAAACAAGCACAGAATAAAGAAGTTCATAAGGTACAAAAAATTCCAGTACTAATCCTCCAGAAAACTCCAGCCTAAAAAGATGAACTCTGATAATATGCAAGATTTAAATACAAAGGTAGCCACATATGCTATGGGTGGTAAAAGAAAAGGTAACATGGTATTGTTTATTTTCCTTTGCTTATAAAACTACAATAGGTATGAAATTGTATACTAGATCTTATCACCTGATTTTTAAAACCATGCGCTTAACTTTTTGTTACTTCCCTCATACCCATATGCTTAACCTTAATCAATTTCCTCACCACATAAGCACTTGAAAAGATGTGGAGGGAAAAATCACATCAAATGTGTGAATGTAGTTATGAACTAAAATGAGCATGTCCAGTAATGATGAGCCACGACCTTAAAACAAGAACGTGCTTTACCCTTAGTAATCACGAATCTACCTTGTATCATGTTGTACGATTCAACATCAAATTCGTTGCTTAAAGGTCCAATTGCATATCCCAAACAAAAATGATTTTTTTCCTACCAAATGTCTCATTCCCATCATTATACTAACAAGCATAAATGAAATGGCTTATCTGGGTGGCGAATCCATCCAAATGATCCTCATATCATATTAATTTCCTTCACAACATCTTTACTTAAACCCACCTTTCGAATTATCGACGCCGTCATTGTTTTCCCTGTCATTACCCTTCTTTCTCCATTTCAGAGCCTAATCCTCTCTACGATATCTGGTACCAAACCCTTACGCTCATAGTTGACTAAAACTCTTATGCTACAACCTGGCCTACACTCACAGTTTATAAGGATGGTTGTGAGTAGACATGAACCGGTCTTCCAGATTTATAGGGAGATCGACGAATTCCAGCTATGTAGAGATAAGTATGCTAGAGCGGGTTGGATGTCGTTTTTAGAAAACTTCACAAGTTGTCATGAAGGGGTATCTTATGCATTTATCCAGAGTTACAATGGAGAGATTGTGCACATAGGCAACCTGTAGCTAACAATCAATGAAGCAACTTTAAGAGAGGCCACGAGATTACCTAGCAGAGGAGCCAAGTATTTAAAAGGAGTAGGAATCAATAAGGAAATGTGCCAAAGAGTTCTGAAATAATACCATCAACACCCTGATTGGAAAAAGGGGATTTCTAGAAACTATATCAAGGAGGAATATCATCCAATGCTTGTCAGCCTCCAATGATTCCTCACTTGTGAAGGCAGGTATGTTTTAACTTTCCTATATCACCTTAGGATTTTGTTGCACTTTGAAGGAGGCCCTAAAATTGACTTTCCATACTTTTTATGGATGAGCCTGAACAAGATGGTGAGAGGTGTCAAATTCTTATCTAAAACTAAGAAGACTAGTATGTATCATCAGGGTCTTATCAAAATGCTAGTTATACATGAAATTAGGAAGCAAGGGTTTAGTTGGAAAACCCTCATCACTCAACACCTTTCCACAGAAAATGGACTTGTAGAGGAAGCCCAGCCTGCTCCAGATGAAGATAAGGAACCTAAGAAGAAAAATTTCAAGAACGACGAGATAGCTCCATAATCCTCCAAAGCAGTGAGCCAAAAAGATAAATCTAAGATGCAAAAATACCGAAGAGATCATAACTCTTCAAGTAAACAAGTAGGGCCCTCTTCCTCAGTTAATAAGACTCTTAAAAGTCAAGAATCAAAAGATAAATCCGAATTAGTAGAACAGATCTCAACAGTAGAACTTGAGGAGAAGGATCATATATCAAAATCCTTGAGGAAAGAGAAGAGTAGCTCAAAGCATAAAGGTGAACAACTTATAGAACAACCTCATGTAACCATTCCACAGACAAAAACAAGAAACAAGAAACTTTTTAGCACTTTTGAGAAGAATAATCCATCACCTCCTTCTAAAAGAACCACAAGGAGCATGGAAAAGAAAGGAAAAGCAGTTGTCAGTCCTCTTACACATGAAGAACCAATAGATTTTATCTCCTCTCCTCTAGACCTGCCAGTCCAGGATAACATCCCTAGCTTAGTTGAGGAGCAAGTTACTATTACTTTGTGTGGGATGAGAGAGGAAGTGGAGGAAAGAGAACAAATCTAGTCGGAAACAATGGAGTCAATGAGGACCTTAAAAAAAGGACAGATGAAGAAGAAGATTGAGGAGCTACAAAAACAAAATCAGGAACTAAAACAAGAGGTGAATGAATACCAACTACTAGATAGGTATATCAAGAAGGAAAACGAGCAACTGAAGGCAACCAGCCAACAACTCCAAGATGACCATGACGAGACTTCTAATAAGCTCAAAAAGGTACTAAGATTTACAATACATTAGGGTCATAAAAAGGGAGATGAAATCAGAAGCCTCAGCTGTCAACATCATTGATCCATAGGAGTAAAGAGAATGGAGTCTCAAGCTTTGTAAAATTTTGAGTATGTTTTAGTTGCATGAGGACATGTAATGATTTTGGCATGGGGAAATGTTGAGCCTCTAAATTGACATCCCCATTACCATATTATACTCCTTATTTATACCTTTTTGGCCTACCTAATCTTGGATAAATGACAAAGAACACTATCTCCAGTCACTTATAAGGTCATGAGGTAAAGTATACTTGAATTCATGCATTTTGTGGTTTATTTAGCTAGGAGATTACATATTTCATGCACTAATGTTTAAATTGCCATATGTTTCCTTTGACCTTTGGACAAGTCCGACACTTCTATGTTAGCCAAGACATCCAGTACTTATGTGCCAGAACACCTACTATCCGAATCTGGTACCAAGAGTACCTCCCGTTCAGATCCAATACCCATAGATGATTCACTGTCGTGATCTGGTACCAACATCCGCAAACTGTTTTAGTCGAGTACCAACCAATTATGTGTTGTTCGGATCCAATACTATCTACCGTATCTCACCTGTCATGATCCAATACCAATACATGAAATAGAGTATGCCAAGTTTAGCTCCAGATCGTGCCTAAGATAATTCTTGAATGTTTATTAGATCATCAAAGTTTCTAGTGACTATGTTAATCTAGTTTGATTATTGCTTCATCCTCATACACTTCGTGTCATGAGGATGAAGCTTAAAATATGTAACCGAATGTATAAATTTGACAATTGTTGATCTGCTAAAGATTTCACCTCCTTGTGTTTCACGACTGAGACTATTTAAATAGTCATGGCAAGGATGGTGAGAGATATAGAGAGATAGTATAACACAACATGTGAAGCAGCGTTGCATATTTTAGAACATATCTTGAGTTTGAAGTTTAATAGAAGAATTCCATTTATTTCCATATCTTGATCATTTATGAATGAATGTGAGTTGCGTTGTTAGTATAGTCTAATTTCATGTTTTAAGATCTGAGTAAGAGTGATGAGTTGATTGAATACCAACTTACTATAGACTCCAACCACTAACCTGTTGAAGCGGCAAGGGCCCACTGCCCAACAAAGGTTATCATCCTTGTAGATTAGTATTAACATTTGATTTCAGTAGTATAATTGTTAGATTAACTATATCTTTGATTTCTCAATTTAGTTCATCATCTCTGATAGTCTCATATGTTAGTAGCATAGTTCATAAAATTGCTTAAGATCTTTACTTACTTTGTTTTTCGCATATGCCCTGTTTCTATTCTTATGGATTTGATTTCTCTTAGTGAACATAGATGTTGGCAGCAATAGTCAAGCATAATTGGAAAAGAACTAGTGAAGTTCATAATAGATCATTGTGAGCCACAACATATCCAATATACTGGCTACTGAACTACCCATGATATGCCTTGATGATTGATGTCTGATTTCCTTTTAAAAGTGTGATTGCATAGTTAGCTTTCTAGGTTAGATAACAAATTTGATCTATCAAAGAACTCCATCTCATACTTGCATGTGCCACAATGGAATAAATAGCCTCTCTATGAAAGACAACCAAAGTGTGTTTCATTTTGATATCATGCATAATCTAGATTAGTTCTATACTCGTGACATTAGAATTACCTCTCTTACTGGTGTCTTGTAACTCTATTGATTACGAATCTCAGATTGATAATTAATGAGTGCATTATATTAATCATATAAGCAACAGAACAATAGATTTGAAGGGTTCCCTAGGTTTATGACCTCCTATAGCCCATCCATAACTACTCCAATCATCAAAAGGGAGTATAAAAGAGAGCCTTGGGATGAAGGAAAAAGATATCATTGAGATGCATCCTTATGCTGGTACATTCCTTATAGTCCTGCAATCCCATGTTTTCTTATATTTATGAGATCGTCTTCCCTCCCTAAAAAACCTTATTTTCAGGATTTATGTTTCCCTGTATCTCATCAGGAAGGAGGCCATTGCTTCCTTGGACTCGCCGGAACACAAAACTTTGGAGGTAGTGCTTGTCATCTTAGGCCTTGGGTAAAGGAACTTGGAGCTTGGTTCTAGGATCGTGCCACATCGGTTATAAGTTGTAACCAAATTCTTTTGCTATTATAAATAAAATAACTCTCATTCTTGTCCACTTCTATTTGTTAATTCATGCTTTTCATGAGATTATATGTATCTTATTTTGAATCTAACATAGAAAGTGAATTTATTGTATTTAGTTAGTTAGGGGATAACTACTTTCTTGCAGTTTCATACTTCTTTGTTTGCAATATTTTCAGAAGATTTTGGTGAAGGATTTCTAGAGTGAAAACCCTCGAGCAGAATCAACTTCAAGCATTGGGTTACAGGTATGTTCTCTTTCCTTTCTTTTGAAAATTATTTATTGCAAGTACTTATGTTTAATTAACTAACTAATTAGAGTTTGAGAGAAATATTTTGAGGGAACTACTCTATTGTTGCCCGTGACCTAAAGCCACAGGACTTAGATTTCCGTAACAAAATTGGCAACCATACTGGGGATGTTTTCTCCTAGTTTGAGTATGTTTTAGGAATCTTGTAGTTTACTATTTTTATTTCTTTCTTAGATTATTATCAAGCATTTACTACCTCATGGGTCTTTTCCATCCTTTGGAAAAATCCTGGATTTTCTGCAATTTCTCTTTTTTGAGTTTTTTTTGAGTTATATGTTATTTTCTTGTGTATAGATCGCGTACATACGCGGGTTTATTCATTGAAAATCACATACATACACAATTTGAACTATGCATAGTCACATACACCTTTAGAAAATTGTTCTTTAGGACATTTTCTTGTTTCTATGAAATTCCGAGTTAGATGTTCATCTTTTCCTAAACCTTCTCTAGTTTTTTTTGTCTCTGAATGTCATATCAAGCATCTGTAAACTTTATTTTCGCTTAAAAGATTCTTTCTCTTTGATTAGGTGATCTTTTTGTGTATAAGGTATTTAGGTAGGTTGAAATATTACTCTTTGTGCGGCTATGTTTTGCTCCCAATTCTTTGTTGTGATCCCAGTGACCCTAGGCTATTTTCTTTCTTCCTTTCCACCTTTTTGACGTAGCACCCCTACCTCAGCAGGTTCTGCTTGACCTCCCGGTCTAAATATCGTTCTTTATCTCCCCTTTGAGCCAAATTGACTCTTTAATTCCTCGCCGAAATCTTCAACACACAAGTGTTTATCCAAAGGTCCTTCTTAGGAGTTACACCTATGAGAACAAGCACTAAGTGCCAACTCTTACCCACCTGACCAACTAATGTGACCACAGCCTTCACTGAAAAGGTATTTCAGGTTTCATGACTTCGTGATCCCTGATGTGAGATTCTTTGACTCCTTCAATACTCGAACCCCAAAAAGGGATAACGGATCTTTGGTTCCTCCCTCGACTACACTTGATGTGACCATTGACTAAAACCTGTGGCCCAAATATCTCGACACCTCGAGATTTTCCATATTGTCGATTTGCAATGCAACAACACCCTTCACCGATAGCCGAAATATCGATGACTCCTTGTCACGATCAATGGATCTAAGCTTCCCATGAATTGACAGTCCTCATTCTATTGGGACTTCATGAATTAGGAGTTCGCAAATCTTGACTCCAAGTCGCAAACTTCTTCACACCCCGTATTCCAAAAGGTCAAAATTTAAGTACGAGGTCAACAGCTCTCGTTGATCCAAATCCAACAACCACTACTCCTCCTGAGCTTATGAGTGCTCAAAGACACTCGACCTTAACCCTTCCGTTGATCTGCAAGATCCAACGGTCCACGGAACTTCGGTGATTCTACCTCTAATAATTTCAACCTTTCGTTTGGAATTCTCAAATACTTCTACCCAAATACTTGGAGTCTTTTCTTCTAGAACTTAACTTTCCTTGAGGTGACTCCAGACCTT
>JASDQU010108409.1:153812-168072 GCA_032191745.1 Picea mariana | reverse complement strand
CCTCTACCCTCCTAAAAGATGTCAATTTGTGGAAAATAATAATAATGGTGGGTGTAAATCATCATCAATATTTGTTTGTTTTATAAATATTTATTTTTTATTAATTTTGATCATGAACCCAACTCTCTAATCATAGACCTTAAACTCTAACTCTAAACTTTGTCATGCACAAATGCCCCATTGAAGAGAAATTTGGTAAACACAAGCACTTGATCTTCGACAAAGATAAATGATTTTTTAAAAGGATTTAAATAATGAATTAAATCTCCTACCAAATAAGGACAATATTGAAGACCTCTATCATAATTTTACAACAACTCTTTCTACTTCCATTAACAAGTTCACTATCTAGGTGTTATGTAAAAATGATAATAGAACGACCAACCCTTGGTATGATACAAAACTGTAAGATTGCTAGAAAATCCATTAGGGATGTTTTTAATGAGTCCTTAAGATACAACAAGGTAAACAGAACAAAAACCCTTATTAAAAGGGAAAAAAAGATGTAACTAGATAAATAGAAAGCAATAGAAGCTTTTGTGCCTATCTAAGCTAGATCCTAATTTTTTTTGGAGGTGTATTATGTCTCATAAAACTAAATAAAACAATATGATTCCCTTGAGGGACTTAGAATTCTTAACTTAACAATACTTGCAAATCCCTTGATGTTGTGGATAACATTCAAACCATTTCTATTGAGGAATGTTTTTCTATATAATACATAAATTTTGGGGTTAAGAGTCTCGTAAAACGGAAATCTAAGAACATTTAAGGCTACCAAGTAGAAATCCTGAAATTTGGAGGGCTTATCCTCATCCCTCACATCCACAATCTCTTCAATTTAGTAGTCAGGCAAGGATTCCCTAAACCATGGAATCAAAGCCTCATTGTACATATTTGTAACGTGGGGATAAAAAAAATCCCTCTAATTATAGGACCATTATGATTTCCCCCCTTTTAGCCAAGTTGTATGGAATTACTTTTGAAAACAAGATTAGAGTCTTGCTAGAAAGCCATGGAAAAAGAGCTAAATGTGAGGCCAAATTCAACAGATGTCATTCACCTATGGACCATATTGTTATTCTTAGGATCATTTTGTAATTGTGTGGCTATAATAAAACTAATATCCTATGTTGTTTAGTCGACTTCAGGAAAACATTTGAAAAAATGTCCATGACTAACCTTTGGAATAGATTAGAAGAGCTAAATGTTCCTTTTGAGTTGAGAGTTGCAACTATAAGGTTGTATGAGAACATTATTTCCAAGTTTAGGAACACTGGGGGTTGTTCGGAAGAAATCAATTGTAACAGAGGAGCTACAGAAGGTTGTCGCCTATCCTCGACTCTTTTTGACATATACATGACAAGTTAGAGTGTTGTTCGGAAGAACTAGGTTCCATTGACCTGACTCTAGCTGGTATCTAGTCATCATCTTTCTTCTTTACACTCATGATATGTTCTTATGCCCAGGAGTCCTTATGATTTCAACAAGCAACTAAAAATAAGGATTTTTTCTCCAGTACAGGTATGATCATTAACATTGATAAAATGAAGGTTATGATAATTAAATCCAAAAAGATCACTTATGCTAATTTTCTGTATGACAAAAATAGCTTGGAGGAGGTAACTTCATATGAATATGTCATAATCAATCTTCATCGTAAGCTTAACTAGAACTATAGCATTGAGAAAAGGATAAATGGAGGGTGGAAACTTATTATGGAATTGAAAACAATTATTAGTCACCGAACCTTTAGCTATGGGATAAGAAGAAACTCCTCTTTGAGACTCCCATCACTCATGTTATATTATATGGTGGTTATGAAGTTTGGGGCTACAACATATCTAGATAAGCATGGATAAAGATAAAGCAAATCCAAAAGTGTTTTAGAACTTATAAGCTCAAAATTGAATACAACACATCCTATCCTATCCTCCCCATTAAAAACACGACTGTGAATAGGTACCTAATGCAAAAGAATATGGTAAACAACATGGAAGACAAGAGGCTTCCTAAGAATGCTTTAAACTCTAGTCAAAACCACATGCGACTCAAGGATGGTTGAAATAAAGATGTCAAACTTAATATTACAAATATTATTACATCTAAATTTAAAGAGAAATTGTGGTGCAATAAATAAATAGCGGATAAAAGAAAATTAAGATACCATAAGGAGGTGATCAACCCTAATCTAGAAGATCAAGAGTATTTCTATGTTTTTACTAGGGGAAAGAAAAAACTCAACATTGCTAAAATAAGAAGAAACTCTCACTAGCTCCATAGTTAAACAAGGTGTTGGACAATTCCTAAAATGTCATGGGTTGAAAGAATTTGTCATATTTTTGACACTAAGGGGGTTGAAGATGAAAAACACTTTTTCTTAAAATGTCTTAAGTATGCCCACATTAGAATATTTGTTATAAGAACCTTGCTAATCTTTTAACATATCAAAACTACGGTGATTTAAGAAAGCTTCTCTTAAAGTTTTTAGAATGAAAAAATAAAATTCTAAAACAAACCAAGTAACTCCTTTCTTAAGGTCCAATAAACCAAATTTGGTCTCAATATAGACATTAACCATCATCATCAAAAACTTAAAATTAAAAAAGAGTTATTTTTAATTTAAGAAAATTGTATATATTAAATTTTAAGTCTACAATAATAATAAAGAGTATTGAATCTATTCATTTTCTTATTAAAAATAACGATTTTATAATTTAAAATTACAATTTTGATAAAAAAAAATATTAATCAAATTTCTAATAAAATTAAAATTAAAAAAAAACATTTATAATTTTAAATTATAATTTAAAAAAAAATTATATTATTAATATTTTTAAATATAAACTCTTTCTAAAAGTTTGAACACAATTTATATCCAAAAATATCAACAAGTATCATGACAAGCTCTCTTAAATTCTACACTCTCAAAATTATCTATAAAATAAAAGATCATGATGCAGGAGCATCGACAACACATCAAGCGAACCAACACGAAAGCAGAAGACAGCTGGACAGCGCCAACACAAATTTTGAGAATGCTTTGATATTGTTGCACCAAACATTAATGTGTGGATTTAATGAAGTGCACTTTGTATATTGTAATGGACCTTGAGCAGATAAGCTCTCGTCCTTAGGTAGATGAGGCATTTATTTTAGTTAATGCTGGTAGATAGAAATTTAATTATACATTTGATAGCTTTAGAGTTTGAGAGGGAAAACGGATATAGACACCCTCCTTTGTACATTGTAACATTATTTTGGATTATTAAAGAAGGAGAGCAAAAGAGCAAGCGGAGAATTGCGTAGAGAACATCCATGTGCAGATATTGAATTAATAAAAGAAAACTTTGATTCAAATCCATGGTTATGTGCCTATTCTCTGTGTTGATGTTGTTATGCTCATGAACTTTTTCTTTCTGTCATGCATTTTATTTCATATGCTGTGTATGTGATTTCATGGTTAATTTGAAGTCCGAGAGGGTGAAGGAATGAGTTTCAATTGTTTCTCTAAGTGAGCCAGAAGATTCCTGCAAGGAGTGCAGTTGAATTTGTCCGCAAGGAATGCGTGACTGCAGGGTTTACTTAGAGATAGCTTTTGTTCTCATTTCCTCGAAGAGTGCAGATTTGGCACTGAATTCATGCAAGGCGTGCACAGGCTAGACAAAGTCTCAGAGTTACGATTCTGAGAAAAAGGTTGAAAGACTATTGCTGCAGGAGTGCGCAGGGTCAGAAGACTTCAACACCTAAAAGTTGTTGAAGATTTTCCACAAGGAGTGCATGCAGGAAGTTCTCAAAAGACATGAGAAGTCGAGAACAAGCTCAGGACGAATAAGCCTTTGAATTGTCGAAGGACTGCACAGAGAGGCTGTGTTGGAAGTGTTCGAGCAGGAGCTGAAACTTTGCGTGCAGGGTGACGGGTTCTGTGGAGGAGCGTCTCGTCATTTCGGGAATTACATCAGGAAGAATGGACAGTCATAATTCTCCAAGGAGAAATTGCGAGAATCCAAGGGCCATTGGATAGTGCAGGGGTGGAAGGAATTTACCGTGGAGGGGTGGAAAAGGTTTGAAGTTCGGGTGAGTAGGAGTCGTCGATCGGGATCACGAGGAGCATTGGTTCTACCCGTGGATCGACATATCGGGAGTTCGCAAGGTGAGACTCCAAACCTACACCACGGAAGTCGAAACATAGCGAGGTACGATATTCCGAAAGCCACATAAGTAGTGTGGGTCCTAGAATATAGTGGAGGACAGGTGGCATACACCATCGGAGGTTCGGCGTCTCGGGTCTCAGAAGCCAAGGTAGGTATCATTTGGTAGCGCGAGTAGCGAAGTCGTGAGGAAGCGAGATCGCGAAGTTCGGTATATCGGCTCATCGCGTGTTGGAGGTTGGAAACTCGAGCGCTTGGTGTCACAAGTAGCGAGTAGCGATAAAGCGAAATCCCGACAGTGGAGGAAGAAAGTCAACGAATGACCGATGCATTGGGTCTCGGGAATTCGAGAGTGTACTGAGCATACGAGAACTTGCGAAGCTGTGAAGTTTCGATCCTCCGAGTAATAGAGAGGAGGATTGCGCGAAGTGAACTGTGGGTGCAGATTTTCCGATCGGGAAATAGAAGAGTCTTGGAGCTCTTCGGGCCATTGGAAGAGAAGGTCCTAAAAGAGCGGTCGCGCTTCGGGGAGTGCGGGTGCCGTCAGAGTGGTACCAGAGACGGGATTTTCTCTTTGTTTTCTGTAGCAGAGAGAGACAATATTCATCATGCCGCCCAGGAGAGAAAGACAATCACCTAGTCCAGAAGACAGGGATGTGCGAAGAAGAGGCAGGCTGGCAGGAAATCCAGAAACGGAGAGGCATATGAGAGATCTCTGAGCAAGGCTTGAAGAGATGGAGACAACTCAGAGACGCGGAGTTGGTGCAGGGGATCTTAGTGATTCCGAAGTTGAAGAGGAAGCTGGACATGAAGAAGGAGAGGCCACAACAGAGGATGCATCAACTGAGCGGTTGATCAAAGCTATCGCCCGAATGAGTTCAAAGACGAAAATGGACATTCCAGCTTATGAAGGGAGTCTGGATGCAAAAGAGTTGTTGGATTGGATCGGAGCTCTTGACACCTACTTCGATTATGAGGATATGGAAGAGGATAAAAAGGTTATGCATGATGTCACGAAGTTGAAGGGACATGCAACATTGTGGTGGGACGAGCTACAGGCAGATAGACGTTCCAAGGGCAAACAAAAGATTAAAAGCTGGGATCGAATGATTACTAAAATGAAGGCAAAATTCATCCCAAGGGATTATCAGATCACATTGTTCAGGCAAATGCAGAACCTGAGGCAGAAGTTGATGATGATGAAGGAATACACCGAAGAGTTTTACAAGCTCAATATCCGAGCAGGTCATCGGGAGAGCGATGATGAGAAGGTTTACAGATACCTGAATGGTCTGAGATATGACATTCAGGATGAATTAAGTATGACAACTATCAGAACTGTTGAGGATGCTTACCAGATGGCTATGAAAGCCGAGGAGAAGATGAGCCGTAAGAAAGGTCAACGAGGGCGAGGCAGAAGTCATCCCAGAGGCAAGGCAATTGCCCAAGAAAAATATCAAAAGCCCAAGGAGGAATGGAAGAACCCTCAAGGTAAGATTGAGAGAGGTGGAACCTCACAGCGAGGACAACAATATGCTGAGTCGAGGAGACAACATAGTGAACAGAGAGGAGATTATGCTGATGCAAACACTTTTCCTCGTACTAGAGGTTCCTCGTACTAGAGGTAGGGGAAGAGGCCGAGGAGGAACCATCACATGTTTCACGTGTGTAAAGGATGGACACAAGGCAGCTGACTGTCCAGACAAGAAAAAGGACAGAGGATAAACTCACATCGCTGAGGCACAGAGGCGAGATGCTGAAGTAGAAGGTGCAGAAAGAGGAAGCTCACTTCTGATGCGAAAAGTCCTTTTGATGCCTGAGAAAGAGGTGTAGGAAAGTTCATCTCAGAGGACCAGTCTATTCAGGACATCCTGCAAAACCAAGGATAAGAAATGCAAGGTTATCGTGAATAGCGGAAGCACCGATAATCTCGTTTCAACTGAGATGGTGGAGAAGTTGTAGCTGGAGACAACTGATCACCTGAGTCCATATAAAGTCTCGTGGCTACAGAAGGGACATCAGGTGAGTGTCACTAAACAATGTCTAGTTGATATCAAGATAGGAGGATATAATGATAAAATTCTTTGTGATGTTATCCCCATGGATGTATGTCATTTGTTACTGGGTAGACCATGGCAATATGACCGAAATGTGGTTCATGATGGGAGAATGGACACATACACTTTAGAGAAGGACAGAAGAACACACATGATGCTTTCAATAAAGGATAAGGAGGTGAGACCAGAAGTAAGAAACACCATACTTCTCATGAGTGGGAAGGAGATTCTCATAGAGATGGAGAAGAAGGAAGATCCACAATTATTTGTGGTTAGGAACCCAAGAATTGTCCTGACTAGCACAAGAGTGGACGATTTACCAGATGAGATTCAGGAACTGCTGGGAGAGTTCGCTGGCATCATCGTGGATGAATTACCTCGTTCGTTGCCACCAGTGAGGAGTGTGAGTCATCACATAGACCTCATACCAGGGGATAGTTTTCCAAACAAAGCAGCGTATAGATTGACGCCACAGAAAAATGAGGAAGTCAAGAGGCAGGTACATGAGCTGTTGGATAAAGGACTGGTTAGGGAGAGTCTAAGTCTGTGTGCCGTTCCAATGGTACTAAGTCCAAAGAAGGATGGAGGTTGGAGAATGTGCACCGACTTGAGAGCGATCAACAAAATTACCATCAGGTACAGATTTCCACTGCCAAGAATGGATGATCTGATGGATTGCCTGAGTGGGGAAAATTATTTTTCAAAGATTGATTTGAAAAGCAGATATCACTAGATTCGTATGAGGGAAGGTGATGAATGGAAATGAACATTCAAGACAACCGAAGGTTTGTACGAATGGATGGTCATGTCGTTTGGCTTGACAAACACGTCGAGCACATTCATGAGGCTGATGAATGAAGTCCTGAGGGAATTCATCGGGAAATTTGTAGTCGTATCTCTGGATGATATATTGATCTTCAGTAAGATGAAGGCTGAACATTTGAGACATTTGGCCATTGTGATGAGAAAGCTACAGCAGGAGAAGCTTTTGATCAATATGAAGAAGTCCTCATTTATGAAGACAAAGCTCATTTATTTGGGTTTTGTCATATTGACAAATGAGTTAAAGATGGATCCAAGTAAGGTGGAAGTGATTAAAAATTGGCCATCACCCAGGAATGTTTTTGAGGTGAGAAGTTTCCACGAATTGGCAAGTTTCTACAGGAAATTCATTAGGAACTTCAGTGGAATTAGCGCAACAATGCTGGACACAGTCAAGAAAAGACACAAGTCTTTTCATTGGACAACAGAGGCTCAGAAAAGCTTCAATTTGTTGAAGCGGAAGATAACGGAACGACCAGTGTTGGTGTTGTCGTACTTCAAGAAGGTGTTCTAGGTGAAATGTGATGCAAGTGGCTTTTCCATAGGAGCGGTCTTGAGTCAAGAGGACAGACCCGTTGCATATTTCAGTGAGAAGCTAGATGAAGCAAAGATAAAATACTCCATGTATGATAAAGAGTTTTATGCCATCATACAGGCATTAAAGAAGTGGAGGCATTACTTGATCCCAAAGGAATTTGTATTGTACAACGATAATCATGCATTGCAGTTTGTGAGTCAACAAGAGAACTTGACCCAGAAGCATGCAATATGGGTAGAGTATATGCAGAATTTCACATTTGTGATCAAACACATTTCAGGTACTGCTAACAAAGTGGCTGATGCTTTGAGCAAGAAATGTTTGTTGTTGCAGGAATTCTGAGTCAAAATGTTGGGTTTTGAAAATCTCAGGGATATGTACGGAGGAGATGCAGACTTCGAAGAAGTGTATGAAGCAGCTGGGAATCCAGTTCTCAGAGATCGGAGCCCATGGATAGACTACATGATCTAGGAGGGATTGCTGTTCGGAGGCAATCAACTGTGTATTCCAATTTGCTCCATGAGGGAGAACTCGGTGAAGGAAAAACACAATGGAGGTTTGGAAAGACATTTTGGCCACGATAAAACATTCGCAAAGCTGAGTGAATAATATTTTTGGCCAGGCATGTGAGCAGATGTCAAGAGGTTTGTTGACAAGTGTCGAATTTGTCAACATTCGAAGGGCTGAAAGCAGAATGCAGGTTTTTATCAGCCATTGCCCATACCAAAAAAGCCATGGGAGGCAATCAGCATGGATTTTGTATTAGGTTTGCCGAGAACGCAGAGAGGAGTTGATTCCATATTTGTGGTGGTAGACAGGTTTTCCAAGATGGCACATTNAGCGTGTTTTTCAAAGAGGTTGTTAGACTTCATGGTTTGCCAAGAAGCATAGTCTCAAACAGGGATACAAAATTCATAGGTCATTTTTGGAGGACGCTATGGAAGAAGCTAGGAACTAACTTGGCCTTTAGTTTAGCATATCATTCGCAGACGGATGGGCAGATAGAGGTGGTCAATAGGAGTCTGGGAGAATTGCTGAGGAGCTTGGTGACAGAGCACCATAGCAGCTGGGACAACATATTTCCACAGGCAGAGTTTGTGTACAACGATTCGGTAAATCGGAGTACAGGAAAGAGTCCATTTCAGATTGTGTATGGGACACAACCGAGGGGAGTTTCTGAACTCAAAGAGTCAGAACAGGCTACGACTAGCAGTGCTAGTGCAGAGGAATTCGCTGAAGCGATGAAGGAACTTCATGGCAAGGTGAAGCAGCGACTGATAGACTCAAATCAAGAATACAAACGCAGAGCATATCAGCATCGGAGACAACTCCAATTAGAAGTTGGTGATCAAGTTTTGGCACACTTGAGGAAGGAAAGGTTCCCGAGAGGAACGTATAATAAATTGAAAATGAAGAAAATCGGGCCATGTATGGTCCTGAAGAAATTCTGAGAGAATGCTTATGAGATCGAGTTGCCGGATGGCATCGGGATATCTTCAATATACAGGGCTGGAGAAGCAGACGCTAGTACTGAAAAACTAGTGATCCAGTGGATGAAACAATTACCAGTAGCAGAAAGGCCACAGATGGAGTGTATAATTGACAAGAGAGTCAACAAAAGAACCAGACGGAAGCAATACTTTGAGTATCTGGTCAAGTGGAAAAATCACCCAGTCGAAGATGCCAGCTGAGAAAATGAAGCAGTGATACAGAAGCATGGACAGACCGTGCAGGAGCTCATGGACAGGAGTCCATGAAAATTTTTAAGCCGAGGAGTATGATGCAAGAGCCTCGACAAGACATCAAGCGAGACAGCATGAAAGTAGAAGACAGTTGGACAGCGCCAACACAAATTTTGAGAATGCTTTGATATTGTTGCGCCAAACATTAATGTGTGGATTTAATGAAGCACACTTTGTATATTGTAATGGACCTTGAGCAGATAATCTCTCATCCTTAGGTAGATGAGGCATTTATTTTAGTTAATGCTGGTAGATAGAAATTTGATTATAGATTTGATAGCTTTAGAGTTCGAGAGGGAAAATGGATATAGACACCCTCCTTTGTACATTGTAACATTATTCTGGATTATTAAAGCAGGAGAGAAAAAGAGCAAGCGGAGAACTTCATAGAGAACATCCATGTGCAGATATTGAATTAATAAAAGAAAACTTTGATTCAAATCCATGATTATGTGCCTATTCTCTGTGTTGATGTTGTTATGCTCATGAACTTTTGCTTTCTGTCATGCATTTGCTTTCATATGCTGTGTATGTGATTTCATGGTTAATTTGAAGTCTGAGAGGGTGAAGGAATGAGTTTCAATTGTTTCTCTAAGTGAGCCAGAAGATTCCTGCAAGGAGTGCAGTTGAATTTGTCCGCAAGGAGTGCGTGATTGCAGGGTTTACTTAGAGATATCTTTTGTTCTCATTTCCTCGAAGAGTGCAGATTTTTGCTCTGAAGCCGTGCAAGGCATGCACAGGCTAGACGAAGTCTCAGAGTTACGATTCTGAGAAAAAGGTTGAAAGACTACTGCTGCAGGAGTGCGTAGGGTCAGAAGACTTCAACACCTAGAAGTTGTTGAAGATTTGCTGCAAGGAGTGCACGCAAGAAGTTCTCAAAGGACATGAGAAGTTGAGAACAAGCTCAGGAGGAATAATCCTTTGAATTGTCGAAGGAATGCACAGAGAGGCTATGTTGGAAGTGTTCGAGCAGAAGATGAAACATTGCGTGCGGGGTGACAGGTTTCGTGGAGGAGCGTCTCATCGTTTCGGGGATTACATCAGGAAGAACGGATAGTCAGAATTCTCCAAGGAGAAATTGCGAGAATCCAAGGGCCATTGGATCTTGCAAGGGTGCAAGAAAGCTACCGTGTAGGGGTGGAAAAGGTTCAAAGTTCGGGTGAGCAGTAGCCGTCGATCGGGATCACGAGGAGCGTTGGTTCTACCCATGGATCGGCATATCGGGAGTTCGCAAGGTGAGACTCCAAACCTACGCCATGAAAGTCGCGACATAGCGAGGTGCGATATTCCAAAAGCCACATAAGTCGTGTGGGTCCCAGAAGATAGTGGAGGACAGGTGGCATACACCATCGGAGGTTCGGCGTCTCGGGTCTCGGAAGCGAAGGTAAGTATCATTTGGTAGCGCGAGTAGCGAACTCGCGAGGAAGCGAGATTGCGAAGTTCGGTATATCGGATCGTCGCGTGTTAGAGGTTGGAAACTCAAGCGCTTGGTGTCACAAGTAGCAAGTAGCGATAGAGCGAAATCTCGACAGCGGAGGAAGAAAGTCAGCGACTGACCGACGCATCGGGTCTCGAGAAGTCGAGAGTGTACTGAGCATATGAGAACTCGCTAAGTAGCGAAATTCTGATCCTCCGAGTAATAGAGAGGAGGATTGCGCGAAGTGAACTGTGGGTGCAGATTTCCCTATCGAGAAATAGAAGAGTCTTGGAGCTCTTCGGGCCATTGGAAGAGAAAGTCCTAAAAGAGAGGTCGCGCTCCGGCAGTGCGGGTGCCGTCAAATTACTTGATCGAATTCATAGATTTATAAATGGATAAAAATTAAAATAAAATTAATATTGTTGGGTACTAAGTTAAGGACATATCCTATAATCTACACTCTCAAAATTATTTAATTTTTAGAAAGGATAAAAAAATAAAATAAAAAATTACTTGATCGAATTCATAGATTTATAAAAGGATAAAAATTAAAAAAAAAATAATATTGTTGGGGACTAAGTCAAGCACATATCCTATAATAAAAAAATAAAATAAAAGATTACTAGATAGAATTCATAGATTTATAAAAGATAAAAATTAAAAAAAAATTAATATTGCTGGGACTAAGTCAAGGACATATCCTATAATCTACACTCTCAAAATTATCTAATTTCCAGAAAGGATAAAAAAATAAAATAAAAGATTACTTGATCGAATTCATAGATTTATAAAAGGATAAAAATTAAAAAAAACTTAATATTGCTGGGGACTAAGTCAAGGACATATCCTATAATATTGTAGTTGTATGTTTATTAGTTTACAATGGTTTCATGGATTTTGGATCATGGATTTTCGTAGATTGTCATTCAAGCAAGAATACTCAGGGATTTTTTTCATAGATCAGAATATCGATGGACGAAACCTGCAGACCTCATTTACCATGTTCAAAACAGTTAACCACAGAGTGGTGTAGTAATTTATTTTTTGAATGATCCTAAATAGACTTGAATTCTCTAAACTAATGGATCAGATCCCTAAATCTTCTGCTAAGGGGAACGAATCATCCATTTCTTGTCACGGAAATCTGTGGCATGACGACTTCATATAATTTCTGATCGATGGGGTACTAAAATTATTAAGCTGGTAGATTTGATCAGTTGATCAGTTGAGCTCTGATTGTGCATCATTTATTTTCTGCCGGTTTATAGATGTTTTGGTTTTCCGTTTTTTTGTTTTCAGGTCTGTAATTAGGAACAATAGCCATCCCGGGATCAAACTATAGACAGTGCTTCATCCCTTCGATAAGCTTTTCAAAGCGTTCACAGTAGAGTTTATATTGTAGCTATTTTCAGCCTGTTCACAGTAGAGTTTATGATGTAGCTATGTACAGTGACCGCTGAAAAGCTTATCGAAGGGATCAAGCATTTATTTTTCAGTGACATGGAATATGAGGATGTCTATGAATTGCTCGTCATTTTCAACCTGAAATAAAAGTAGCTCTCGATAATATTTACAGGTTAGTCAGCATTCCTGCTTACATTAAATTAATTTGCGTACCTTTTTTACACAGATCTAGTAGCTTATTAAGTGGATGAATTCTTTTTTGCAACTTTTTCTGTGGTTTCATTTGATTGATAACGATGATATGTTTATATACTAAACCAATTACTTTCAGATTGTTGGAATTTTGTATTTACCAATGAAAATGGTCTGTATTTTTACTATAAATTTCATGAATGGTTTTTTTTAATATTTTATTTTGTCTCTGCACTCCGCATTAAAACAACGAGAAATCCTGAGAACTACACAGATGAAGACCTGATCATGATCAAGATTGCAGTTAATGGGTTGGAGCGCCATATTAAATTCACCTGTTCGGATGTCGAAGATCCCATTTGTGAAGCTCTCATTCTGTACCATGCTATTCCCGGGAAATCAGGTGGTTAGGAGGAGATGAAGAGAGTTTACAGGTTGGAAATCAAGAGGGATACTAATGTGCCTGTGCAACTATGGACTACCGGATTCAGATACAGCTAAATCAGCCAAATCTGGTATCACTTTAGGTTGAATATCAGCCCAAAACGTCTAGAATTGGCGAAATTGGACTTCAATGTTGTCTACTGTGCACACCAGAAAGAGGTACAGCTTATCTCAAGGTGGTATTTCATATTTTTTTTTAAAAAGATTGATTGATTTCCATGATTTGAGATGAAATTTTCCTATGTATAGGTGGTGTATAGGTGGCGGAGAGACTTTATGTTGAGCAGCTGGAATTTTTTTTTTTTTGTAAATAAGAAGTATATGTATATTAAGAGCCTGCTAAAGCTGAAGTAGAGTAGCAAAATACAGAGATATACCGGCTGCATTTACTGGACTGCCCCAACAAAGGGGAAACCAGTCCAGCCAGCCCATCCAGCTCACATGTCTAACAAGTCATAAGTTAAAGTAAAAGACAATGTTCAAACTGATTGTCATCTAAGACTACGAGCCTGATAAGACTTGAAAAAAAAACACTAAGGATCTAGACACCTAGCAGATAGCCTATCCACGTGGCTCGGAGGTCCTCTGTCCAAGGCTCTTCTTCAATATACGTCGGTTGGTCTGCCCATTGCCTTTCCCCTTCCTCGTCGCACGTGGTTTCCTCAGCGTTACTCCCTTGCTCATCCTTCTCCCATTCCACTTCTGTTGGTCGTTGTGCCCTGTCCATACCTTCACCTGTAGGTGCCTCCATTGGAGTAGTTTCGACCGGGCCCGAGGAGAGATCTGCATGCATGGAGGAGAGGATTTGAAGAAAGCTCGCCACATTTTCTTCTGTGGCCTCTAGGCGAAATTGAAGATCCGCCACCTCCCGCCTGAGTTCAAAGACCAGGTCGTGCAGTATAATCAGTCGGTCTCTGAAATGCGCATTGTCGAAGGAGTCCATGGAATGGAGTCCCTCACGCTTAGGCTCGCCATGTGTAGGTGGGTCACCGCTCAGGTTGCTCGAAGGACTAAGGATTGGTGTTGGGGCAGAGGAATTCACCAGGGGGTCTTGAAGGTGCCGTAGGAGTGAAACCGATGACCGAGGGATTATGGCCATAGAGTTGAAATGCACACTCTGCGAAACTGGCGAGGAAGCAACGGTGAACTCAGTCTGAAGACGGGGGGAAAAACAAATGGAGGGCGAGTCAGGAGGCATGACCGAGGGTTGACGGGGCTTCCAGGGAGAGCCCCTCCTCGGCCTTCCCCTTGGTCGAGTCATTATGTGCGCAGTGAGACTGGCAGGGGGGACAAATGGCACCCGGTGCAAGAGAGTGGTAGTGACGACAACAACCCAGAGGAGATGAGCAGAGTCCAGCCTATGCTGCAAAGGGAGGAGCCCGGTAGACATCAGACGAGGATGGATAACAAACATAATGAGCCAAGCCATTCAAAAATCGCTCAGAGGTAGATTGGGGTGCATAAATGCTCCCTTGCTGCGTAGTAATGGGCAA
>JASDQU010108409.1:8857-19038 GCA_032191745.1 Picea mariana | reverse complement strand
TGGGGGTTGGCCATTTCAATATGAACCAAAATCCATTTTGGAGTTTTTTCTCTCTAATTCAATCTGTTTCTCATTATTGGGTATGCATGGGGAAAGGAAAATGAATTGTTGAAGACCAAAAACTATGGTTGACTTGCTATAATTAATTTATGGTCATTCAAAGAGGGAAAGAGTGCCTATGGGCATGAGAATGAGAATAATGGCAGTTGAGAGATATTTGTCCACAACTGAGAATCCTGAGAGTTTCCAGCATCAATATTTCCTTATCAGAGCATTAGATCCCTGGAAAGAGGTGGGAAGCCTAAGGGACTGCGTGGCAGTGAGGGGGGTTCACTTTCTTTGGGTGGTGTAGAATGAGGGGAAAGATAGAGTTGGTAAGCTGGATTTTCATTGTGTGAGAAACCTATGAGAGCTTGAATGTTGACTGGTTGAGAAGCTTAGTGATAGCCTAAAACCCATCCTTGTGGATTCATAGCCTTGGCTCGGGGTTGACCTATTGTTGAGACTTGGAATAACAATGTCTAATGTTGGTTGGAACGTACTTGGTATACAACCAATTGGTGATTGGTTTTGATAAAGATAAGTGCTCTCTGTCATTGTTATATCTACTCGTATATTTATTTATGCTATATTATTATTATTATTATTATTATCTCTGAGATATGCTGTGTTTATACCATGCCTGCTTGTTGGTTATTGTTGTGCATGGCATGTTAATATTATAGTTCACAATTAGCAAGAATATTGATGAATGCATGTGCTGGTATTGTATTTCTTTCTTCCTTCATTATTAATTAATTGGTATAAAAAATTTTGATCAACTCAAGAGGGCGAATTTTAGAGGTACCCAGGCAGTGGAACCGGTTCAAATCAGAGCATTAAGCAAATCGTTTTGGGTTTGTTGATCTGGGTGTGTCACAATAAGAAAAGTTGGCATGGATTCATCCCATTCATTAAAGTAGTCTCCAATGAAAAAGATGTACTTATGACCTTTTGTCAAAGTTGGATGACATTTTGTAAAATAAACCCCCCACTTTGTGAAATGGCCAATGGTTATAATAGGGTAAAGTGGAGTTGGATATGCACACATTTTTCTCATGAAAAATTGGCACGAGTGGAACTTATTGATCACTTTTATGTAGTATTTAAATATTGAAGGCCAAAAATAACCCACATGCACAATTTTTTGGGTTGTTTCCAACCTAGACAAGTGACCACAACAAGCTCGACTAAAACAATCATTGAGAACAATCTCAACCTCCTCATGAGTCAAGAATCAACATAAAACGAGATCCAACCCTTGAAAATACAAAGTGTCACCGATAATGAGGTATATATTTGCATGATGACAAATACATTGACATTCATCGCAAGAGAGGTTGGAGGGGAACCTTTGGGTCCATAGATACACCAAGATGTTTTCATACCAAGGATCCTTTGAGGTGATGAGGAATAAATTCTTGTCGGGTAACGAGTCAATTTCTATCTAATCCTCACCATCTCTAGGTAACTCTGACATTAGCTCAAAAAACACTAAGGACTTCTTTAATTTAGTTGATGCAAAAACTAAAACAAATTCTTGTAAGATAAAAATCCATGTATTATACTTGCCCCTGATTATACATTGTGTCAATACATATTGGAAAGGATTAGTGTCTGTGATCATTGTATTTCTTTGAATAATAATACAACGTTGAGGTTCTTGGACATCATGAAATACTACCAAGGTGTTAGGATATTTACACACTTAGGAGTTAGTTAAGATCAACTTGGTCTAATGTGTCATTTGGTTAAAGGGTTCTTCTTTAGTATGCATTTTTAGTTATGTAATCCGACGATCATGACATTTTCAAGACATAGGGTGATCCAACGACTCATATTCTCCTCAATATTAATGGCTACATTAATCCTAGGACTAACACCTAATTGGTCCATGATCTCTATCTAAAGATCATGGAGGGTCATTTGTTGATGATCGATTGTGAGAAACTCTTTTGTAATATTTTTCTTTTGCATTAATAAATTGACTCAAGTGGTCACGTTGGTTAGGGACATGGATGTTTCCCCGTTGGGGTTTTACCATGTAAAAACATCGGTGTGTTGATCTCTGATCTAGTTGTGTGAGTGGTTATTGAAGGTGTTCATCCTCTATTGGAATACCCCATGTTTTTGAACATGGTATTAGAGCACGTTTGAAGACCTTCTCCCATTGTAGATCGAGATCTTGAATACTCATTTTTGGTTCCTACCATTTCCGTACATTTATGGACCGAGAGGACTATTCCATTACATATGGAGCACTTCTTTCAATTATAAATGCTTTTCATTTCACTTGAAAAGGTTTCCATTTTCCCAAGATATGACAATTTTAGCTAGATCCACAGGTATAAATCCTCAATATGCCCTTTTTACAAAATATATATAGAGATAATGTTTCGGTTTTCTATTTTTATTT
Source organism: Picea mariana (assembly GCA_032191745.1). Taxonomy (NCBI): domain Eukaryota; kingdom Viridiplantae; phylum Streptophyta; class Pinopsida; order Pinales; family Pinaceae; genus Picea; species Picea mariana. Next base: position 16,583 of record JASDQU010108409.1, on the reverse strand, counting down.
TCAGGTTTGTACTCTTTCCAGTTTGTGTATTCTCTTTTCCCTACACTCTATGTGATCTCTGAAAATTAGAAACAAAGCAGAAAGTGTTTTCTTTTCTGTGTATGCTCTTTGTCATGTGTTCTCTGCAACCTCGATAAATCAGAAACAAAGATAAACCTTTCATTTTCCAGGTAAGCTAACCGATATCTAACCTCTTTTTTTTTGTCTAGAAGCGAATTTTGTGTATGTGTCAATGCACAAAATAAGTTTGTTTAAGCACACACCTTGAGATAGAGCTCCAACAACAACAACAACATCCCCCATCCTCCTTAATATTATAATGTGTTTTCCACTATCTCACTTGGTTGAAAGTTGCTTTATTTAATAAGAGGTCTTGAGTTCAAGTCTTTTTTTGTTGTAGCTTAAATATTTCTTTTTTAGTTACTTTTTGCATGCAATTTTAAGTAACTTCATTGTAAAAGTGATTCCCATTTATTCTATAAAAGTGTGTCACTTTATAAGTAACTTATTTGTAAAAGTGAGCTTATAGGAAAGGTTAGATAAGGAGGAGCATCACCACATGGACCAACTTCTACTTGCCACATGGCTCTTTGGTTACCATTTATGTTTTTTTTCAAATGGGCATAACTTTCACATCCGAAGTCCATTTTTAGTGTTGTTTTTTTTAAACAACCTATTTTTTCAAGATATTTTCATCCAAACCATCCATTTCATATTTTGAATCCATATTATATACATATTTTAATATGGATTATCCAAGTGATATTTTTCTTACTAGTACCAACTACTTCTCATGGAAATCCCATATGAAGGATGTACTATGAAGTAAAGGATTGTATTAGATTACCTTGGGAAAAGAACACGAACCCACTGATATAAAAAGGAAATCCAAATGGTATAATAAGAATGATAAAACATGTGGACTAATTGGAATGTCCATCTCTCTTAATTTAAGGTTTCACCTTCAAGGAGTTGATGATCCTGATGAAGCTTGGGAAAAAATTCAAGTTGTGTTTGCTAAACACAATATTATTCGATCCCACCACATAGAAAATGAATTAATGACCTTATGTCCTAATGATTTTAATTTCATTGAGTATTATTTATCTAAGTTCAAAACACCTATACTTTTATGTATAGAATTCAAAATAGATATGAAGGATGAAGGATGTATACATGTTATTCTTGCTAAGATCGGTAGTGCATATTATGTCTTTGTATCTACCTGTTATGCCACCAGAGAAGCTCTAGGGAGTGCTTATAAATAACCCTCACTTGAGTCTTTTGTGATTCTTTGATTTGAGATAAATATAATCTTGTGCAACTTGGATTGATCAACACATAAGAATGATAAAACATGTGGACTAATTGGAATGTCCATCTCTCTTAATTTAAGGTTTCACCTTCAAGGAGTTGATGAYCCTGATGAAGCTTGGGAAAAAATTCAAGTTGTGTTTGCTAAACACAATATTATTCGATCCCACCACATAGAAAATGAATTAATGACCTTATGTCCTAATGATTTTAMTTTCATTGAGTATTATTTATCTAAGTTCAAAACACCTATACTTTTATGTATAGAATTCAAAATAGATATGAAGGATGAAGGATGTATACATGTTATTCTTGCTAAGATCGGTAGTGCATATTATGTCTTTGTATCTACCTGTTATGCCACCAGAGAAGCTCTAGGGAGTGCTTATAAATAACCCTCACTTGAGTCTTTTGTGATTCTTTGATTTGAGATAAATATAATCTTGTGCAACTTGGATTGATCAACACATAAGAATGATAAAACATGTGGACTAATTGGAATGTCCATCTCTCTTAATTTAAGGTTTCACCTTCAAGGAGTTGATGACCCTGATGAAGCTTGGGAAAAAATTCAAGTTGTGTTTGCTAAACACAATATTATTCGATCCCACCACATAGAAAATGAATTAATGACCTTATGTCCTAATGATTTTACTTTCATTGAGTATTATTTATCTAAGTTCAAAACACCTATACTTTTATGTATAGAATTCAAAATAGATATGAAGGATGAAGGATGTATACATGTTATTCTTGCTAAGATCGGTAGTGCATATTATGTCTTTGTATCTACCTGTTATGCCACCAGAGAAGCTCTAGGGAGTGCTTATAAATAACCCTCACTTGAGTCTTTTGTGATTCTTTGATTTGAGATAAATATAATCTTGTGCAACTTGGATTGATCAACACTGCAGATACATCCAACAAAGCCTCACTGACCCAACATAAAGATAAATCCAAGAATCCCAAGCATCAACATCTTCACCACTACAACAAAAAAAACAAGGGTACAAAATCCTCTAAGCCAACTTCTACTCCTAATGGTGACAAAGGAGAAAAATCCAAAATTAAGAAGACTAACAAACATTGCAAATTTTGTGGGAAAGATGGTCATGTGGAGGATAAATGTTTTAAAAAGATGGAAGCCTTAAAAACAACAATGAATAAGCACAACATCAGTATTGATTCTTCTTCTTCTTCTTCTCATGGACATGCACTTTTTGCTTCTGGAATAAAAATTCTACTTCTTCTAATGAGTGGCTTATTGATTCTGGAGCATCTTATCATATGTCTACGGATATAGCCATATTTTCTTCTCTTAATGAATGTAACACCAAACAAATATTTGTTGGTGATGGCAGATCTCTTAGTGTTGAAGGGTCTGGAACAGTTCAAGTAGATAATGATCATTTCAATGATGTATTATGTGTTCCAAGTCTTTCCCACAACCTTCTATCAGTGTATCAGATCACTCATTCAGGTGAAGGTAAAACCATTGTAAAAGTTTGACAAATTTGGGTCATCATATTTTCCATAAGTTATTTTTCTCATAGTGATGACTTGAGAAAACTTTGTCATGAGTAGTTTGGTCATCTAAACTATCGATCATTGTAGAAACTATGTAATCAACATATGGTGATTGGTCTTCCTCTCGTTTATTGCAGAGATGGTGTTTTTTCCAGTTGTGTTCTCGACAAATATCATTGGGAAAATTTTGACAAGCGTACCTCTTGGCACGCATCTTTTTCACAATGATTTGTGTGGTTTTCTTTCTTCTCCTTATTTCTCTGGGTGCAAGTACTTCTTAAATTTCATTTATGAATTCTCCATATGCACTTGAATTTACTTCTTAAAACTTAAGAGTGAATTTTTTGACAAGTTTTTGGCCTACAAGGCCCTTGTAGAAAATAAATTTGGACGTCAACTTCAAATATTAAGAACATATAAAGAAGGTGAATATGTGAACAAACAATTTACAATTTATTTCACTGAACATGGTATTCAAATGCAACACACTGTTCCATACACACCACAACAAAATGGTGTTGTTGAGAGAAATAATCACACATTAAAAGAAATGTCTAATTGCATGATCCAATCTGAGGGATTAAGTCTTCATTGTTGGGAAGAAGCCATAAACTGTGAAAATTACATAGTAAATCACACTCTCACAAAGGATTTAACAATATAACACTAAAAGAAGCATGGAATAAAATTAATCCATATGTAAGCCACTTCCGTGTATTTGGTAGTGTGGCATGGGTTCACATTCCTGATGAGAAAAGAAAAGTATTGCATCCTAAAAATGAGAAGTACATTTTTTTTGGATATTTTGAAGATGTCAAAGGATACCAATTCTTCAACCTCATTCCAATAAAATTATTGTTAGAAGAGATGTTAGATTTAATGAAAATCTCCTAGCCCGCGAGCATAATTCAACATTTGTGCCATCTTCAACTTGTGACCCATATTCGGTGTTTGTGCCATCTTTTGTTCCTATTCGGGTTTCTTCTTCTTCAGATGATGACAATGAGGATGAAAATACACCTCTTCCTACTCACCTTCCTCCATATGACTTATTGAACACGAACCTGCACTAGAACTACCACTTTCCAGATTGGTTCGTTCAACACAAGAATCATCTTGTGATCTTGTCGGTGATCCTTCATATCAGCATCAGACACATTCACAGTTCCAATGAGCCTCTTCTATTTCAACTCAAGTTTCAAAGAATCATGATCTAGACTGATTTTCATAAGCATCAGGTCATCCATATTGGGACACGACAATGAATGAAGAGTATCATTCTTTAATGGAAAATAATACTTGGGATCTTGTACCTCTTCCAAAAGGAAGAAAACTTGTCATATTTAAATGTGTGTATAGAAATAAGTATGCATTAGATGGAAGTGTTGAAAGGCACATAAGGACCGACTAGTTTCCAAAGGGTTATCTCAAGTTGAAGGCATAATTTGTAATGAAACCTTTTCCCCCGCAGCCAAAATGAATTCCATCTGCCTTGTTCTAGCCCTTGCTACCTCACATAAATGGGAGGTCCATCATATGAATGTTAAATATTCCTTCTTGCATGGGGATTTGCAAGAAGAAATCTACATGGAACAACCTCCTAGATATGTCCATAATAACTCTAGCCTTGTTTGTCACCTTAATAAATATATTTATGGTCTTAAGCAATCTCCTCGAGCTTGGTATGCCAAAATGGATATCTTTCTTCTTGATACTAAATTTTATAGATGTTCATTTTGAATCTATTGTCTATACCAAGAAAGTAGGAATCCATCTCATAATTCATTTTCTTTATGTTGATGACTTTATCCTTACTAGTAGTGGCCCTAAACTTTTAACTCATGTGAAATCCATCCTTAAGAAGAAATTTGAAATGACAGACTTAGGTTATTTTCATTATTTCCTTGGCCTCCAAGTATTGCAAACCAAGGAATTCTTCTTTCACAATCTAAGTATGCATGTGACCTTATTTATTTCTTTCAAATAGATGATTCTAAGACAACCCCTTCTCCCTTCCAGTATGAAGTCAAAATTGTTACCACCTATACTACTCCCAAAGTTGATGCCACTTTGGACCATTAGTTAGTTCGTTTCCTCTTATATTTAGCTCATACATGTCTTGATATTACCTTTCTTGTTGGTCTTGTTTCCTGATATACACAAACACCCCATGAAGCCAATGGAAAGCAAATAAAAGGATACTTCAGTGTGTCTGGGATACCATTCAGTTTGTGATACATTATAGTTCAGGGGGGACTCCTTTTTCGGTTGGTTTCAATGATTTGGGTTGGGAAGGTGGCCCTAATGATCAAAATTCTATTGCAAGTTATATTTTGAGCATTGGTTCTAAACCTGCCTCTCGAGATTGTAAGAAACATCATACTATTTCTCTTTCTTCAGTAGGACTACAGTACAAAGCAACGGTTATTGAAAGTCAAGAATCCTCGTGTCTTCGACAGATCCTTTCAGATTTTGGATTCCAGTAGAAACATCCGACCACCCTTTGGTGTGACAATGAGAGTTCCATCAATCTTTCCAAAGATCCAATTCAAAATCAACACAAAACACAAATCAAGATACACATGCACTTCATCAGAAATCTCATTCATGATTAATTTTTTGAAGTGATCTTTTTCCATACAAAATATCAACTTGCATACATTTTCACAAAGTCTTTTACATAAGTGAAGTTTTCTAAACTTAGATCTATGTTAGGAGTTCAAGAAGTTGTCATTAAAGGAGGATAGGTTCTAATGACTTCTTCATTCTCCTATTGTGTCACCTTTGTAAATCCTTCAATCCTATCCTAAATTGTTCTTAAGGGGGGATGTTAATATATTTAGACACTTAGGATTTAGTTAAGATCAACTTGGTCTAATGTGTCATTATGTTAAAGTGTGTTTCTTTAGTATTCATTTGTATTTATGTAATCCAATGGTCACTATATGTTCTAGACATAGAGTGATATGACGACTCATATTCTTCTCGATCTTAATAGTGACATTGATCTTTGGCTTAACACCTGATTGATCCACAATCTTTATTTAAAGAGCATGGAGGTTCATTTTCTAATGATCAATTGTGATAAAATCTCTTGTAATCTTTTTCATTTGCATTAATAAATTGCCTCCAGTGTGGATGTTTCCCCATTAGTGTTTTACAATGTAAAAAATCGGTGCACTAATCTCTGATCTGGTTGTGTGAGTGGTTACTGAAGGTTTTCATCCTTTGTTGGAATACCCTATGTTGTCGAACATAAGGCCATCTTTTCAATGTATGAGTACCTTAACTCTCGTCTGACAAGGCTCTTACTCAAATAATACACTACATGTTCATGATGTAGGTCATGTTTCTAAAACAATACCATACCAATGGTTGATTTATATGCCATAATGTACAATAAGAAATTTCTGCTATAGTACAAAGGACTCAACAATGGGGTGGACACTAGAGCCTTTTTAAAATCATTGAATGACTGATGCAGAAAATCATCCCATACAAATGGGACCCCTTTCTTCAAAAGGAAAATGAAACCTTTTGTCACCTTGGCATAATCAGTGATGAGTCTTCACAAGAAATTTTCCTTCCCTTGAAGGCTCTACAATTGGTGAATGTTATGCGGGGCAGGCAAGTGAAGTATTGCCTCAACCTTAAATGGGTTTACCATAATCCCATGCTTGGATACGATGAATTCAAGTAATATACCAGATACGACACACAAAATGATTTTATGAGGATTCAAATGAATCCTATAATACTGGCATCTATCAAACACTCTACAAATATGTGTGGGATGATTTTCCCACTTGTAAGACTAGGCAGCCAAATCATAGACATAGGATTTGAAATTTTGTTTGATGTCGTGAAATGTATACGACATGGCCCTATAGAAAGTGGATTCAAAATTTTTAAGGCCAAAAGACATCTTTTGATAGGAGAAAGTGCCCCAAGTATAAATAAACACAATTTTGTGTTGGTCTTCAAGATGGATATGGATTTCATTGTAATAAAAAAAACCATCCATAAAAGAGAATATTTCACTTTCAACACACTCACCAATAATTTGATCAATGAACGGGGTGGGGTAGTTTTCCTTATGACAAGCCTTATTCAAATCCCTACAGTTCATACACACAGTAAAGATCCTTTCTTTTTTTTCCAACAGGCACTGGGTTGGGCACCCATTCAATCAAGAGAACCAAGTAGATAAATATAGCCTTGAAAAACTTTTCTACCTCTTCCTTAATAGTAGTTTTTTTACAAGGATTAACTTGTCATATATTCTATCGAATAAGATTTGTATTTGTGTACATCTTAATATCATGTTTGACTATCTTAACATCTATGTCTGGAATCTCTTCATAGGTCCAATAAAAAATGTCACAAAATTCCTTGAAAAGAGAAGTATATGTTTGAATCTCTTCAGGAGAGAAGTCTTCACTAATTGACACATTCTTGACAAAATTGAGCTTCCTAGAGATATTAATTAGTATAGTGTTTTAAATTTTTTCCATGTGTCCCTCAACATGCACATAATGTTGTTTATAGGGGGTTCGTGTACTAATAAAAATATCAAGGTACAATATTACTCCCATATCCAACTTCCATTCTACTTGAATTACGAAGAAAATATGATCTATCATGCATGTATTCCCAAGGATTCTTAGTACAAGTCATAGTTTCTAAGATGGTTTCATCCAAAGGTAAAACCATATCCATGGAGTCTAGAGCAGAAGGTGAGTCAAAGGCCCACACAAGTGAAGTAAAATGGTCATGCTCCTCCATTGGTGAAGAAGTCTGATCAGTGTATGTAGAGGCCATTTGAATATACTAAGAAGCAATCTCTATTGTGAAAAAAGGAATAGACATTCTTGTACATATTTAT
>JASDQU010108408.1:55353-67779 GCA_032191745.1 Picea mariana | reverse complement strand
AAAAAGAAATACAAGAAAGGAGAACATTTGACATGCAAAAGGATAGTGAATCTCTAAGTAATTGCCTCAATTCTTGGAGTTTTATTCACACTTATATATAATTTATAATTATTAATTTTGAATGGAAGTCCTTTTAAACACTTATGGGGTCTTGAAGAATTGAGAAAATAGATTACATTTTTGTTATTAACTAATAACATCATGTTTTTCTCTAACTATGTTGACTCTATTAGAATGGATGCTATACATCATTTCATTATTACAATCCAATGGTGGAGGTTGATTTGGATTTTATCATTGATATCAATGTGGAGTTGTTTGGGAAACTTTTCTAACCTTCCTCCATCAAACCCTCTAAATGGACATAATTAAAATGTTGGTTGTGGATCCTGATTATCTCCCTGATTCATAGGTCTTGTTTCAGCTGTGTTTGTATCCCAATTCCTAAATGTTGGGTGTGTGCTATATTCTGTGGTTTTTTGCATCCATTTTGGGTGATTTTGGGCGTGTGCTATATTCTCCCCGATTTAATGAATTAAGGTTGTAATATAATACATGTCAATGAATTAGGTATTTTGGATGTCGCGGGATCCTATATATTGTATTGTAATGGTGAATTTAATACAATGATAAAGAGTATTTTGATTGAGAGAGGATATTGTGAGAGAATAAAGAGGAGGAGGTTGCAACAGATGTGATGTAGGTGTTATCCCTTTATTATTTTGGACAAAATAAAGGAAGGACTAGTTAATTCTTCGTGAATGTAGCCCATATCGAGTGAACCATGTATATCAATGTCTCTCTTGTATTATGTTCTTTTATGTTTTATTTCCGCATTCATTTTTATTTATTTTATTGTATTGTTCCACAATCCTATTCCTAAAAGGTGGTATTAGAGACAAAGGTCTATTTGGATGATAAACACACAGGAAAGGACGGTTCCTAGCTCGAGTGGGAGCAATGGCAGAAGAAGTCAAGTTTAGGATCGATAAGTTTAATGGCCAAAACTACTAGCTGTGGAAGATGAAAATGGAGGACTATCTATATTAGAAAAATATTTTCCTAAAAGGAAAACAAGGAGATGGACAACAGGAAAATAATCAAGAAGCAAACATTGTAGGTGAAGTGTTGTGTAATATCCCTAAGTTGAACCCCAATTTGTGAATGTACATATAGGCTAGTGAGCTAGGATATTTTGGGCTTGAGTGGCATTGTAAATATGTTTTTAGGCCAGAGTGCATGTGTGGTTACAAGGTTGGACAGACTGAATTCTAAAAGGCTAACGATCCTATCGTTGTAATATGTTGATTATTAATAAAATACATCACTGCTACAGACCAACCAAACAAGAAGAGTATGGGGGGATATAACTCCACTAGAGGAAAGGGGGCTAAGGGGCTTAAGACAGGGGATTAATCTATGGGGATAAGTCAAGGAATATAATAAAATATTCCTTAAAGAGTCCAAGCATAATTTTTTAGATGTTGATGTTTTTATCCCAAGTTCTTGGAGAGGAACATATTTCCAAGAGAGAAAAAGTGGTTACTCTTGTGCCGCTTGTCGTGTTGTTTGCATGCATAATTATACTGGAAACTTAGTGAGTTTGATTGATGTCATCATTAGTCTTTGATCATTTAAATGGTAGACACTTGCTAATAATTCTATGACCATTCACTCTTAACATCCATATGTTTCCATCACCATTCTCATACTTGGACAGATAAATATTTGGGGAGTTGTTGGCAACAAGAAAATTGAGATTTTTGGAGATGAAGAAGCGGGTTGTCAAACTCGTGTATGTATAAAGAGGAGGGTTTCCAGGCCCATGAGTAGGCTTGCTAGTGAGAGAAATGTTGAACATTGTTTGTTGGTGTGCTGGGAATTTAGCTACAAAGCTCAGAGACTTTTTGTTCGGCCTATTGTTGAAGCCATGAAAGGGAAGTGGGACAGTTAGAGGACTCTTGAGCTAAGAAGAGGTACACTTCCTGGGGTGGTACATGCATGTGGGAAATGAGAGGTTTTAGGCTAGTCGTAGCAGTTGGCACATTGAATTGAGATTAATTGTTGTTTGATAGACCTTACTTTGGCCTAAGAAGCATTCCCTAGTGGATTTCTGGTCTCAACCCAGTGGTGACCTATTGCTAAAAAATTATGAGTAGTAGAGTCTACGGTTGGGAGGAATGTACGAGTTCTGCATGTTGAATTTTCGTCTCAAGAAGTTAAATAGATTAGTGTTCTTAAAATTTTAATCAATTATCACAATAAATGCATATAAAGGATCATTTAAAGAAGGACATCCACAACATACACAATATTTACCCTGGGAAAACCCTCTAGGGGAAAAACCCAACAAAAATTTCTGAATATAGATTCAACAACCAAGAACAATGCATTTCTCCAAGAGAGAACTAACAAAGCATAATATCCTTCTCAAACCCTTGAATAGGGCAGAGTAGCGCACCACATAACCAAGATGAATTCAAGATATAGACCAAGATCCTCCACGAAATCACCTTCGAGCTGCAGTAGTGTCTCCCTCTAAGACTAGTGCACTTATTCTTCTAACTAGAGGGCTTGTGTTGTGTGTTATTCCAAATGAGGCGCTAGCCTCTCTTATAAATACTAGTTGGCCAACCTAAAACTAGGTTTGGGCCAACCTAACACTTTGTTAGGGATCAATCGGGTCGACATGAATAATTACAATACAATAATAATATCTTTCGTTGCTGCTAAAAAGTTTAACACTCCCTCTTACCGAGGAAGGTATTCTTCTCGGCATGATCATCATCACTGCTTCTGCGCTTTTGGACACCTAGTTATTGTCTTGTTGTTATTTCATGAATCTATATGTCATAGGAATTTTTTCAACTGTATAACATGAATCCAGTACATTACCAACATCTCATTAGTGAGCTCAATAGTCATGGCGAGGCTTTCTTCTAGCTCACACAATGTTGGGCATCTATCTTTCACTAGGAGCTATCTAGCCCAAGCTTTGGCCACTACCCTCAAGCTATTCCCCTGGTTGGCACATCAGTCCTTTGGCCCAAAATGGACCAGACGCATAACCATGAGGGTTAGGAAATGTAGTGCACACACACTACCCATCTATCCCCATAGTAGGAATCATTTGGCCCAAAGTTCAACCACTAGCCCCAGGCTAGTCATCCTCCAACCACACATGTTGGCCCTCCATCTATCAAGGAAATATGCCCTCCCAGAAGGATCCACAATTTACACTTCCTGAATCTGGGAATAGATGCCCTCCCTAAAGGATCCACGTCTACTGACCTTGTGCGAGTTCAGGCTAACTAGTGCCACAGTTAGTTCCCAAACATGAATTTGTTCTTACTGCACCACACTATGTTGCACCTGTAGTTTCATTTGTAAAAAATCACTCCCTCTCACGAGGGAAATTCCTTCTAGACCACACCAAGATTGTCTCTAAAGTACTCGAACTTCACTCTAGATAGAGGCTTAGTCAACACATCTTCTACTTGTTCATTGATAGGGACATACTAGAGCTTCATTGCTCCATTTTGTACCATCTCTTGGATAAAATGGTACTTGATCTTGATTTGTTTGGACATGTCATGACACATTGACGCAGCTGCACCCGTAGGCACACCCGCTCTTACAGGATCTTCTCTTTCTTCGACCCGAAAAGCACTAACCAGTCCTTCAATCCCCTTATAGGGAATTCTACACCCACAGAAACCTTCGTGTGATCCCCTCTCTGTACTCGGAGGATCGGAACTCGCAGCTTCGTGAATTCAGAGGTTAGTGATAGGGCGTCGGTCCTGCGAACCCCCAAACGCCGATACAAGTCAACGCTGACCTTTTCCCTCCTATCACAATCTCGCTACTCGCAACACTGAATGGCTATTGATACTACTCCCGATACATGAGACGCCGAGACTCGCAATCTCGCCTTTTCGCGACTTCGCTACTCCTGTCGCAACTGTTTGGAGTTCCAATCAACGAAACCCTGATAGATTATGCCACCTGTCTTCCACTATATCCTATGGCCCCACACTACTTACGTAGCTGTTGGGATCAAGCGTCTCGCGATCTCGCGATTCCCGTTGAAATAATTTGGAGCTTCGACTCACGAACCCTCGATCCACGATATGTGTTTGAATACAACGACCCTCGTGGTCTTGATCAATGGCTCCACCCCTCCTGAGCTTAAAACCTTATGAGAATGCGTCGTCGTATCTCCCCTGCAACTCTGAGAGATCAAACGACCCTCGGATTATCGCGAATTCTCCTCGGAGAATACCGACCGTCCATTCCTTCCTTGGCGATTCTTGTGAAACCCAAGTGTTCTTTCTGGACTTGTTCCCCTGCGCACAACCCTACGACAATTCTTGCCAACCTTTGAGGTAAAACCTCTCTGCGCTATCCTTCAACAAACTCAAAGGGCTATCCTTCTTGAACTTTCCCCACGACCTTAAGTTCTTAAAGAAAACTCCTTGCTCACACTCCTTGAGGCAAACCTTCAATCACGCTAAGTGTTGAAGTCTTCGACTCTGCACACACCTTGCAGCAGCAGTCTTTCAACTCATTACTCAAGTTCACAACCCTGAGAATTTCCCTTGGCCTGCGCACTCCTTGCACGGCATTGTGCCTAACTGCACCTTCCAGGAAATGAGAACAAAAGTTAACTCTAATTGAACCCTTCTGTCAACGCACTCCTTGCGGACACTTCGACTGCACTCCTTGTAGGAATCTCTGGCTCAATTAGAGAAACAATTAAAACTCATTCACTCTTCCTTTCAGACTTCAATTCCACCATGAAATCACATACACAACATATAAAAGCAAATGTATAACAGGAAGCAAACATCCATGAGCATAACATCAATACGCAAAGAATCAGACACAAACCATGAATTTGAATCAAAGCTCTTTCTATTAATTCAAATGTCTGTACATGGGTGTTCTTCATACAGTTCTTTGCATGCTCTTACTGGATTCTCTTAGAATAATGTTACAATGTACAATGAGAGTGTCTATATCCCATTTCCCTCTTGCGCTCTAAAGCTATCAAATCTAAAATTAAATTCCTATCTACCAACATTAACTATATTAAATGCCGACTATCTACCTAAGGACGAGAGCTTAAAGGCTCAAGGTCCAAATACAATATACAAGTGCGCCTCATCTTAATGGCTCATTTAAGATCGCACTACAATTCCAAATTGTTTTCAAAATTTGTGCTGGCTTGTCCAGCTGTCTTCGGCCTCCGCACTGGCTCGCTTGATGTGCTGGCGATGCTCCTGCATCATACTCCTCAACTTGAAAACTTTCATGGGCTCCTGTCCATGAGCTCCTGTACGGTATGTCCATGCTTCTGTATCACTGCTTCGGTTTCCCAGCTGGCGTCTTCCACTGGGTGGCCCTTCCATTTGACCAGATATTCGAAATATTCCTTCCTTTGGGTTTTCTTACCCACTCTCTTGTCCAGTATGCATTCCATCTGCGGCTTCTCTGCAACTGGCGATTGTTTCATCCACTGGATCACTGGTTCCTCAGTTCCAGTCTCTGCTTCTCCTGCTCTGTATGGGTATAAATCTGCGATATTGAATATCGAAGATATTCCGATTTCATCCGGCAACTCGATATCATAAGCGTTTTCTCCGAATTTTCTCAAGACCTTGCATGGTCCGATTTTCTTCATATTGAGCTTATTATATGTTCCTCTCGGGAACCTTTCCTTCCTCAAATGTGCTAGAACTAGATCACCAACTTCAAACTGAAGTTGTCTCCGATGCTGATTTTCTCTGCGTTTGTACTCCTGGCTTGATTCCAACAGTCGCTTCTTCACCCTGCTGTGAAGTTCTTTCATCGCCTCGATGAATTCTTCTGCACTAGCGCTGCTAGTAGCAGTCTGTCCTGAATCCCGCAATTCAGAAACTCCCCTCGGCTGCATCCCATATACAACCTGAAATGGACTCTTCCCTGTGCTCCGATTCACCAAATTGCTGTACGCGAACTCTGCCTGTGGCAATATGTGGTCCCAACTGCTTTGGTGCTTTGTCACCAAGCTTCTTAACAAGTCTCCCAGACTTCTGTTGACCACTTCTGTCTGTCCATCTGTCTGAGGATGATATGCTGAACTAAATGCCAAATTAGTCCCCAGCTTCTTCCATAAGGTCCTCCAAAAATTCCCTATGAATTTAGTGTCTCTATCTGAAACTATGCTTTTTGGCAATCCATGAAGTCGAATGATCTCTTTGAAAAACAAGTTTGCGATGTGTGTCGCATCGCTGGTCTTCTGGCATGGGATGAAATGTGCCATATTAGAAAACCTATCCACAACCACAAAGATTGAATCAACACCTCTTTGTGTCCTTGGCAACCCCAATACAAAATCCATGCTTATCGCCTCCCATGGTCTCTCTGGTATGGGCAATGGATGATAAAATCCTGCATTCTGCTTTCTCCCCTTCGAATGCTGGAAAATTCGACATCTATCAACGAATCTCTTGACATCTGCTCACATCCCTAGCCAAAAATATGACTCATTCAGCTTCGCAAGTGTTTTGTCATGGCCAAAATGCCCTGCTAATCCACCACTGTGCTTTTCCTTTAACAGATTCTCCCTCATGGAGCATTTCGGGATACACATTGCCTCTGAACAACAATCCTTCCTGGATCATATAGTCTATCCAAGGACTTCTATCCCTGAGAATTGGATTCTCAGTTGCTTCATATGCTTCTACAAAATCTGCATCACCTGCGTACATGTCCCTGAGATCCTCAAAACCCGATGTTTTGACTCGGAACTCCTGCAACAACAAACACTTCCTGCTCAAAGCATCAGCCACTTTGTTAGTAGTACCCGAAATGTGCTTAATCACAAATGTGAAATTTTGCATATACTCTACCCATTTGGCATGTTTCTGATTCAACTTCTCCTGTTGAGTCACAAACTGTAATGCGTGGTTATCACTGTACAAAACAAATTCTTTTGGGATCAAGTAATGCCTCCACTTCTTCAACGCCTGTATGATAGCATAGAATTCCTTATTGTACATGGATTATTTCAGTTTCGTCTCATCTAGCTTCTCGCTGAAATATGCAACTAGCCTGTCTTCCTGACTTAAGACCGCTCCAATAGCAAACCCGCTTGCATCACACTTTACCTAAAATGTCTTCAGGAAATCCGGCAACACCAACATCGGTTGTTCCGTGATCTTCCGTTTCAACATATTGAATCTCTTCTCAGCCTCTGCTATCCAGTGAAAAGACTTATGCCGCTTCTTCACTGTATCCATCATCGCTGCGCTGATTCCACTGAAATTCCTGATGAATTTTCGGTAGAAACTAGCCAAACCATGAAAACGTCTTACCTCGAATACATTTTTCGGTGATGGCCAATTCTTAATTACCTCCACTTTATTTGGGTCCATCCTCAACTCATTAGCCGAAATAACAAAACCCAAGTAAATGAGCTTTGTCTTCATAAATGAGGGCTTCTTCATATTAATCAACAACTTCTCCTGCTGTAGCTTCCTCATCACAATGGCCAAATGCTTCAAGTGTTCAGCCTCTGATTTACTGTAAATCAGTATGTCATCCAAATACACAATGACAAACTTCCCGATGAACTCCCTCAGGACTTCATTCATTAACCTCATAAAGGTACTCGGTGCATTTGTCAAGCCAAACGGCATGACTAGCCATTCATACAGTCCTTCATTGGTTTTGAAGGCTGTCTTCCATTCATCACCTTCCCTCATGCGAATCTGGTGATATCTGCTTTTCAAATCTATCTTTGAAAAATATCTTTCCCCACTCAGGCAATCCATCAGATCATCCATTCTCGACAGTGGAAACCTATACCTGATGGTTATCTTGTTGATCTCTCTTGAGTACACATTCTCCAACCTCCGTCTTTCTTTGGACTAAGTACTGTTGGAACAACACATGGACTCAAGCTTTCCCTGACCAAACCTTTGTCCAACAAGTCCTAGACCTGTATTTTAACTTCCTCATTCTCTTGCGGTGTCAACCTGTACGCGGTTTTGTTCGGTAAACTGGCTCCTAGTATGAGGTCTATATGATGACTCACACTCCTTATCGGTGGCAACGAATGAGGTAATTCGTCCACTATGATGTCAGCGAACTCTTTCAGCAGTTCCTCAAATTGATCTAGTAAGTCATTCACTCTTGTGCTAGTCAAAACAATCCTCGGTTTCCTGACCACAAAGAATTGTGGATCTTCTTTCTTCTTCACCTCTGTAAGAAGTTCCTTCCCACTCATGAGAAGTACTGTGTTGCTTACTTCTTGATTTACCTCCTTATCCTTTATCGGAAGCAACATATGGGTTCTCCCATTCTTATCTAGGGTATATGTGTTCATTCTCCCATCATGAATCACATTTCTGTCATATTTCCATGGTCTACCCAGCAATAAATGACACACGTCCATGGGAATAACATCACATAAAATCTTATCATTATATCCACCTATTTTGAACTCAACCAAGCATTGTTTAGTAACAGTTACCTGGTGTCCCTTTTGTAACCACGAAACTCTGTATGGGCTTGGATGATCAGTCGTCTCCAGCTCCAAATTTTCCACCATCTCGGTTGAAACGAGATTATCCATGCTACCACTGTCAACAATGACCTTGCACACCCTGTCTTTGGTCTTGCAAGCAGTCCTGAAAAGTCTGGTCCTTTGGAATAAGCTTTCCACCTCCTTCTCAGGTGTCAAAAGGACTTTTCGCATCATAAGCGATCTTCCGCCTTTAGCGTCTTTTGCTTCAACATCCCGCCTATGCGCTTCGGTGATGTGAGCTTCTCCAATGTCCTTCTTTTTCTCTGGAAACTCGTAAGACATGTGCCCATTATTTCCACATGTGAAGCATTTGATTACTCCACCTCTTCCTCTGCCTCAACCTCTAGTACGAGGAAGAGTATTTGCGTTAGCATAATCTCCCCTCTGCTCATTATGCTGTCCCCTCTGCTCAGCATATGGCCCTCTCTGTGAGGTTCCACCTCTTTCAACTTTACCTTGAGGTTTCTTCCATTCCTCCTGGGGCTTTTGATATTTGTCCTGGGCAACTTCCTTGCCTCTGGGATGACTTCTGCCTCGGCCCCTCTGTCCTTGCTTAGGGCTCAGCTTCTCTTCAGCTTTCAGAGCCAGTTGATAAGCATCTTCCACCGTTCGGATGGTTAGCATGCTTAATTCATCCTGAATGTCGTATCTCAGACCATTTATATATCTAGCAACTTTCTCATCATCTCTCTCTCGATGACCTGCCCTGATATTTAGTCTGTAGAATTCCTCAGTGTATTCTTTCACTATCATCAGTTTCTGTCTCAGGTTCTGCATTCTCCTGAACAGAGTAATTTGATAATCTCTTGGGATGAATTTCACTTTCATCTTCACGATCATCCTGTCCCAACTCTTGATTTTCTGCTTATCTTTGCATCGTCTGTCAGCTTGTAGCTCATCCCACCATAATGCTGCATGTCCTTTCAAGCGCATAACAACATGCTTGACTTTCTTATCTTGTTCGATATCTTCATAATCAAAGTAAGTATCTAGAGCTCTAATCCAGTCTAGCAGCTCCTCCTCATCCAAGTTTCCCTCATAAACTGGAATTTCCATCTTTGCCTTTGCACCCATTCTGGCAATAGATTTAATTAAGTGCTCATTTGTTGTATCCTCGGCTGCAACTTCTTCCTCTCGTTCAGCTTCAATCTCGCTGTCGGAATCACTAAGATCCCCTGCACTAACTGTGCATCTTTGTGTTGTCTCCATGTCTTCGAGTCTTGCTCGGAGATCTCTCATCTGTCTCTCCATCTCTGGATTTGCTATTTGCCTGCCTCTTCTCCGCACCTCCCTGTCTTCTGGATTAGGTGACTGTCTTTATCTCCTCGGCGGCATGGCGAATTTACTTCTTCTCTACTACAGAAAGCAATGAAATATTCCCACTCTGATACCACACCGATGCAGCTGCACCTGTAGGCACACCCGATCTTACAGGATCTTCTCTTTCCTCGGCCCAAAGAACACTAACCGGTCCTTCAATCCCATTATCGGGAATTCTACACCCACAGAAACCTCCATGTGATCCCCTCTCTATACTCGGAGGATCGGAACTCGCGGCTTCGCGAATTCAGAGGTCAGTGATTGGGCGTCAGTCCTGCGAACCCCCGAACACCGATACAAGTCAATGCTGACCTTTTCCCTCCTATCGCAATCTTGCTACTCGCAGCACTGAATGGCTATTGATACTACTCCCGATACATGAGACGTCGAGACTCGCGATCTCGCCTTTTCGCGACTTCACTACTCCTGTTGCAACCGTTTGGAGTTCCAATCAACGAAACCCCGATAGCTTATGCCACCTGTCTTCCACTATCTCCTGTGGCCCCACACTACTTACGTAGCTATTGGGATCTCGCGTCTCGCAATCTCGTGATTCCCATTGAAATAATTTGGAGCTTCGACTCGCAAACCCCCGATCCACGATATGTGTGTGAATCCAATGACCCTCATGGTATTGATCAATGGCTCTGCCCCTCTCGAGCTTAGAACCTTGTGAGAATGTGTCGTCGTATCTCCCCTGCAACTCTAAGAGATCAAACATCCCTTGGATCATCGTGAATTCTCCTCAGAGAATACTGACCGTCTGTTCCTTCCTTGGTGATTCTTGTGAAACCCAAGTGTTCTTTCTGGACTTGCTCCCCTGCGCACAACCCTGCGAAAATTCTTGCCAACCTTTGAGGTACAACCTCTCTGCGCTATCCTTCAACAAACTCAAAGGGCTATCCTTCCTGAACTTTTCCCATGGCCTTAAGTTCTTAAAGAAAACTTCTTGCTCGCACTCCTTGCGGCAAACCTTCAATCACGCTAAGTGTTGAAGTCTTCGACTCTGCGCACACCTTGCAGCAGCAGTCTTTCAACTCGTTACTCAGGTTCACAACCCTGAGGCTTTCCCTTGGCCTGCGCACTCCTTGCACGGCACTGTGCCAAACTGCACCTTCGAGGAAATGAGAACAAATGTTAACTCTAATTGAACCCTTCTGTCAACGCACTCCTTGCGGACACTTCGACTGCACTCCTTGTAGGAATCTCTAGCTCAATTAGAGAAACAATTGAAACTCATTCACTCTTCCTTTCAGACTTCAATTCCACCATGAAATCACATACACAGCATATAAAAGCAAATGTATAACAGGAAGCAAACATCCATGAGCATAACATCAATACACAGAGAATCAGACACAAACCATGAAATTGAATCAAAGCTCTTTCTATTAATTCAAATGTCTGTACATGGGTGTTCTTCATACAGTTCTCTACATGCTCTTCTTGGATTCTCTTAGAATAATCTTACAATGTACAATGAGGGTGTCTATATCCCGTTTCCCTCTTGTGCTCTAAAGCTATCAAATCTAAAATTAAATTCCTATCTACCAGCATTAACTATATTAAATTTCGACTATCTACCTAAGGACGAGAGCTTAAAGGCTCAAGGTCCAAATACAATATACAAGTGTGCCTCATCTTAATGGCTCATTTAAGATTGCGCAACAATTCCAAAGTGTTTTCAAAATTTGTGCTGGCTTGTCCAGCTGTCTTCCGCCTCCGCGCTGGCTCGCTTGATGTGCTGGCGATGCTCCTGCATTATACACTGGGTTCTTTGACAACTTTATGCAAATATGGTTGTCACAAAATATACAGGTCACCTCTAACCCAAGATCAAACCATCCTGCAATCATCTTATGAAGCCATACTGCTTTGCCACAAGTTCAACACGCTGATACATACTTTTCCTCAGTTGAATTGAGAACTACAAATGTCTTCTTCTTATTGATCCATGAGATCATAGTTGATCCCAAACTGAAGCCACATCTAGATGTATTCTTTCGATCCGTGACACTTCCTTCCCAATCTGAATATGTGTAGCCTTGCAGTCTTAACTCACAATCTGATATATATCTGAGTCCATAATCAATTGTACCCTTTAGGTATCTCATCACATGTTTTTCCACAATTAGGTGAACATGTCTAGGATCAACCATGTACTGACTCAATGTGTTCACCGCAAAACATATATCCGGCCTCATGTTCATCAAGTACATCAACGAACCAATCACCTACCTATATATGGTGGAATCCATGGTCTCCAAAGTCGTATCACATAAAAACTTCAAGTTCACCACCATCAGTGTAGATATGGATTTACAGTCCAACATCCCAAGCCTTTTCATGATCTCCACTACATATTTTCCTTGGTTAAGGAAAACCCCATCTGGTGTCTGCCATACCTATAGACCTAAGAAGTTATGCAAAATGACTAAGTCCTTCATCTCAAATTTTGAAGCAAGCTTCCTCTTACTCTCAGTGATGAGCTTCTACTTCCCTGTCAGAAACAGATCATTCATTTACAGTAGCAA
>JASDQU010108408.1:8115-23249 GCA_032191745.1 Picea mariana | reverse complement strand
CATTTCAAAGGAACGATTGATGTTCCCTTTGCTTTTCATTTCAAAGGAACGATTGTTGTTCCCTTTGCTGTTCATTTCAACGGAATGATTGTTGTTCCCTTTGTTGTTCATTTCAAAAGAATGATTACATAATCTAAATAAACAATATCAAATATGGAAGATCTCTCCATCATCAATCAACTGAAACAAGCCGAGTTTGGCATTGCAATTGGAATAATTTAGAAAATGACCACAACAACAAATCTTAGAAAATCATCTTCAAATAACCTTCGATTTCTCTCAATCCAGATCGAATTTTGGAAAATTGATTTACATAAAGATGAATTGGGCCATTCTTCACAAAACCCATGTCTCATATTTTCAATATTCCTCTTCAGTTGCCCAAAACATCCAATGAAAAATTGTCAATTCTTATTCCAACGGATTTCCGAGTTGGAATATTTGATTATAAACTAAAAATCAATTTTGCAATCTGGAAGAGATCTTGGAGGCTAAAATCATGAGTGGTTTTATAAAAAATCATTAATAAACCATTATTAGCAAAATCATACATGATAATCTTTAACTTATTAAAAATAAATAAGAACAAATATTATTTACTCACAAAATCATAAATAATTATAAAATGGAATTATATGATAAATGACGTGATAAAGAATGGTAGAAATGGATGAAATGTGTGTCAATAAATGGTAGAAATAATGATAGTTTAGTGCCCCAACAGTGTTCTGTTAGGCCATCCATATATGTGGGGGCATCATGTTGTTTATGAGTCTATACCCCATATCATCATTGTTACTCTCGGGGGTCAGCCCTACAAGATACTAGAGGTAGTTCCGTCTACTATACGAAAAAAATAGTGCCGCAAAGTGATCTCTCATACTGCAAATGTCATCCTCTTCACAATTTGTTCAGAAGGTGAATAGAAGTAACAAATGTGAACAGAGAAATAACCTTCTCGCACAGCGCAAAGGTGAGATTTTCTTTGTCGGAAAAAATGTGAACAAAGAAATAACCTTCTAGAAAATTTAACCATTTTTCAAAGCATCCGCATCAATTTGACCTTCAAATATGGGAATATCAAAATTAACTTGTACCTTGAATGGGGTAGCATCTCCAAAGAGACTACCTGATGAAGACATGCATTTTATTGTTGGCAATCATTGAAGTATTTGGGAAAAATTCTCCAACATCTTGTTCCTCTATTGCGTGAGGGATTCCGGAAGCAACAATTTGATGGGATCTTCTGCTCCCACGTCTCTCTTTTATTCAACCATGGGAGGTCGCTTTGGATGACGAGAGCAGTTTTACTCAAGGGAAACTAGCTCAAGACCCAACTCTCTTTACCCTGACCTCGTCGGGAACATGCACTAAGAAACGACAATGAGCAGCCTTCTCTGATACCATTGATCCAGATTATATTTTAGAACGAAATGAAGGTAGATATATAACAACGAAATATGCAAATATATTGTGAGATACATTGAAATATTGCAATAAACAAATAGATATAGTAAGGCACAATTTTTATTAATGA
This sequence comes from Picea mariana, assembly GCA_032191745.1. NCBI lineage: Eukaryota > Viridiplantae > Streptophyta > Pinopsida > Pinales > Pinaceae > Picea > Picea mariana. The sequence goes on along the minus strand of JASDQU010108408.1, from coordinate 21,712 downwards.
GAGAATGTATAGAAACTGTAAAATTATAGAGTGAATGACTCCCTAGAATGGTGGAAACTTATCTTTGAGAAGAGATGTGATGGATATGATCATTCACAAGAATATGATCATTACAATGAGGCTCCAAATAATTTTTTAACATAAAGAAAATCCAAAACCCTAACCTCGAAAGATGAAAATCCAACAGGTTTGTGGACCCCGTTTTGGGTAGCTTGGTGTATCAACCTCTTATGGGCGTAACTTTGGTATACGATGTCCATTCGGGGCACACAATAGCTCATTGGAAAGGTATTGACAAGGAGATTCACTTCAAAATATCATTCATACCTTCAATAATCATTGATGTTCCCGATCACAAAAAAGATCATTTAGTCCCTTAAAATGGCCTCGGAAGTTTAGGACCCGAAAAACTTCTAAAAATAGTAAATTGGCAAAGAACTATTTTGAGCCAGTTGGAATAGGTGGGTGGCCATCGATATACACCTGGATCATAGCATGCAATCATATATATTTATCTTTAAGCATATATGAATAGGACTTAACATTGGTTGGATTTATCCCTCAAATTTGAACATTGTGAGTGTGTTTTTTATATGATCAACTAGACTCTACAACGCTTGATAATATTGAATATACACATATGGGTTTTTACCTATTAATACACATACAAAGTGACTTGAGAAACATTTTTTTTATGCAAATGTGCACCTTGCAAAATTCTAGATTTGATTTTTCTTGTTTGAAATTGATATTTTTGTCTTAATTTGATATTATATACTCGAGTTTCCATATGTTGGTAATGATGTATATCAATCCACTATTAAATACTTTATTTTTTATTTTTCATTTTTATACATTGGCTCTTTTATCAACATGTCTTTGCACCTTATGGAGCAATTGGTATTAGATCTATTAAGATTCATATAATTGTTCAAACTCATATAATACTAGCAGTCACAATAAGAACTCATACAAAAAAAAATATTTTATATACTATGAAAGTAAAAGAGATTTCTTAAAAGGATGCACAATTGAATTACAAGAAGAGAGTTGTGGAAAACAAACAAATATATAAAATAGAAGAGAATAGATTTTTCATACAGATTAATGAATCCTTCAGGTAGGATCATAGGCCTTCAAAAAATAAAATGGCCCATTAGGGTCTTGGGAATCCCCAACCTTCTACTCCAAAATTACCACTGCAAAATTACCACCACCCTGCAAAGTACCCAGTACTACACTTTTATCGTTACTAAGATGTTGAATTTATACCTTCTTTTGTGCAACAAAAATCCAAAAATAGAAGTAGAAGTTGAGGTGGTTGAAAGGGATTTAAAATATGATAAAGCTATCTACGACAAGAAGAATATGAGAGGGCCTATAGATTATGGGTCGTTTTTATTTGCTATGAAATTGTTCTGCCAACTACCCCACTTTTCACAAAAGTTTTAAAGTTCTTTATTCTTGCCATGCCCTCTAAACTGGTATTTACAAACTAACATTTTTATCCTCACTAACATGTCACTTATGGTCACTACCTCTATTTCCTTTATGGGGAATCTTAGATATCATACTCTATTACTAAACCATAGCTCTAGCTTCGACTCATACCATATCCATTGTTGTAAAATTCATAAGAATAAACTTCCAAACCTACTTTATGAGCATCCTTGTTAAGAGAAAACATCCCTTTATCCAAAACCAAGCTCACATTCAATCTTTTGAAACTCCTATAAATTTATAAGATTTCATGAGCTACTTATTGGAGAATTAATATCAACTCACAGAAATGATATGGTAATAGCAAGACGATTTGACTAGACCAAGGCAATAATAAATGTTCGTTTACAACCCCATTACTATTATCTTGAGATAGTTTTGATCCTCATGGCACCATGACTCATCTTCAAAATCAAATATTTTATAATTCCATCCTTCATTTGATGACCCCACTAGTAAATGGTCATTTACAACCCCATTACTATTATATTGAGATAGTTTGCATCCTCATGGCACCATGACTCATCTTCAAAATGATATATTTTATAATGTCACCCTTCATTTGATGAACCCACTGACTCTATATCCATTATTCCAATGATTTGAAAGTCATCCAAACTTCCATAAGCTTACATAATTCATCCAAACTCCCATAAACTTACATATTAAGGGTTGGCAAAAGATAAAAGGGATTTTCTCTTTATAGTTATGAATTGGATTTTTATTCTTGAGATATTTTTTGATTTCTTTATACATTCAAATCCATTTCTTATAGATCTTGACCATTTCATAGAGGAAGCCACTAGTTCTCAAAATAAGGCCCCATTAATCTCCAACATTGAATAATGTTCCATCATGGATTGATGGCATCAAAGGTGCCATGAACATATTCCCCAAAGAGAGAACACTTAATTTTTTTTACCCTTTCAAAATTGGATCAAAATTCGATCTAGAATGCATGGCCAAATGATGTAGGAGCATCTCTCCACGCAGCCAGCCAGCCAGCCGGCCACGTCAGCACGCACGCATTCAAACGCTGAGAAAGGGAGGCGCAACCTCATTTAAAATTGAATTGAATGTAACTTTAATGGTTTAGGCTGTTGAGCCATGGAAAGTTGTGCTTTATGCAGGCTGTAGATAGAATCGTCTTTAATGCCAGATCGATTGAGATCTAGATCCAGACGCTGGACTAGACAGCCATTGATTGTAATTTAATAGAGTAGGTGAATTCTGGAGGGAAGCACTCGATTGAGCCCCTCAGGTAAAAGAGATTTTGACATCTCATTTTGAGTTAGTCGGAGCTAGAGAGAGAAGAAGAGAGGAGAGGAGCCGAGGAGAGATCAGGAACACCATTGTAATATACAGGCACTTGCCATTGTTAATATAATCAGAAGCAATTTTTCCTGCAAGAGTTCTGTATTATGTGGATGTCTGTGTGCGTTCCTCATATGATGTGAATGTGTGTTGTTATCATGCGTTTGCAGGTTGTTTGATTTCAAGGTGAAGGTCTCTGAGGTTTCATGATAGAGTGCTGCGGACTCTGAATTCCGGTGCACAGGGGATGCACTTCTGAACTCTAAGGAGTCAGACAGGGACGTGATGCGACACAGGAACTAAAGTCATCAACTCAAAGGAAGAAAAGACCTCAAGGTTGTTGAATACCTTGGAGGCAAGGCTATGTAGCCGAGAACACAGTTGCAGACAAAATCACTGAGGATTCTATAGGAGCTCTGCCAAGTGGGCATTGAGCATAGGCACGAGGTGCTAAGGGAAGAACTCTGCTGAGAGTTTGAAGAAGGGACCAGAATCGATGAGGATTCTGAGAGCTTTGCCAGGTGGGCATTAAGCAGGTGCAAGGAGTGCACAAAAGTAGACAGAACTATTGAATGTTCTGTGGAGAAGGAAGACCGCCAGGAAGGCATTATATTCTCCATCTATGGTAGAAGAAAGATAAAATCCCTTAGGGTCTGAGTGTTTGTAGAAGCTCAGGGAAGATAGCAGTAGCGTGTGCGTGAAGAGACTCTACAAGGAGTGTAAGAGTCGAAAGAATCCTTCAAGGATTCAAAAGGAGATAAAAACTCAGGAAGGGCAGCATTTCATACGCACGCCTAAGCTCAAAGTCGAGGAGCTCGCAGAGAGGAAAGATAGCAAAGGCTGAGACCTTTGAGAAAATCAATTTTCTTCCAAGTCTAGGAAAAAGGCGTGCAGGGAGCTCAAGAGGGAGCAACAATAGCCGTCAGATTCGGCTGGGAAAGAAGATCTGGGTCATTGATTATCACATCCAGGAGAAGCGTGTAGGAGAATTGATCTGAGCCGTCAGATCTGGATCAGATACCCTACAACCGTCGGATCTATAGGAAGTTGCGCGGAGGTTAAGCTCGTGAACAGCAGAGGAGAAATCCCGATGAGATTTGTCATCGAGGTTTTGCATATCGGGAAATCGAAGTTCTCGATGACATGAAATCGGGGATTTCCATGGGAAATTACCTGGAACTGATCTAGACCATCCATCTATAGAGGACGCGTGTCAGAAATCCCAGAGAGGCATCAGAATATTGAGCCATTGCAGATTCAGGGGTCAAGGAATTCAAGGCCTTTGGAGTCTCGAAACACTGGAGGGATCATAGTCGTAGATCTCAGGTGGGACGCATGTCGAAAATCCAGAGGAAGTCGGGGATCGGTATATCACGGGTTTCAAGGACATATGCATATTGACATCATAAACCCCAAAACCCCGACGAGAGCTATGGCTGCGGTCATATGGTAGTAGGTCATATGGACCATGGTATAGCCAGGAAGGGCTAGAGCTGAGAAGGAGCGCGTCGGGATTCAAGGGATCGACAGTCCCGAGAGCAAATGTTTTTGGACATTTGAAACCCCTAAGTCCCGGGAGAGATCTGGAGCATTTATCTCAGCGACTGATCACAATCGTTGATTGTGTCGAAAGGCGGAAGTTGACGGCACATCGGGGATCGGAGGATCGAGAGTCCAGGGGACGTGTGCATTTTGACATTGGAAACCCTAAAACCCCGATGGGAGGTTTGACTGTGGTCACGGGGACTGGTCACGTGGACCAAGAGCTGAGCCAGGAGGGCTAGCACGTGGAGAACCGACACATTGGGGATCGACGTATCATGAGTCCCGTGGACATACGTGTTTCGGCATCGAAAAGACCGAAACCCTGATGGGAAGTTTGACTACGGTCATATGGAGGGTGGTCACATGGACTGAGAGTCTAGCTCGGAGGGGCTAGCACGAACAAGGGCGCATCGGTGATCGGGAGTTTGAAGGAGTAGAGACTCTCGACATCAGGGATAGCAAAATCCCGAAGCCCGATATTTCAGATTCCTATGGGGAATTTGTTCATGGTCCAGTGCAGAGGCCGAGAAGGTAAAGAAAGGACTTGTGGATTGGGTTTTTACCAGTGATTCCCAAGGGAATCCAAAGAGCCGCTTCGACTCAATGAAAGGAGATTTTAGAACGATCCTGTGAGCGGGTGAGGTAGAGGTCTTAGTTCGCTCCGCGCCTGCATCAGGGTGGTATCAGAGCACAGATTTATTGTCTGTATACTTCAGACAAGAGGGAGCGAGGAGGTGAAGGAAGACAGAGTTGTTGAGGACTCTGTAGTGATTGTTTGCAGGTAGGTAGCAATCGAAAAATATAGTCGGGAGGACTGTAAGATGAATTTGGAAACACTCTTAGTGCGGAGTGACAGCAGCAGGTCTGCCAGGGAGGTAGATAGACACGACAAGATGGCTACTGAAGGCCATAGGCATGCTGAAAAGAAGAGCTCAGAGCTGATGAGTGCAGCAGAGAGGGGAAAGGAACTTACTGACATCAGGGCAAGAGTGGAAGAGCTCGAATCAAAGATGCGGCAGGATAGGAAGCCAAGATGGGTGTATGAGTGGCCCATGAAGAAGCCAAAGGAAAAATGGCCAGTCGGGGAGATGATGGTCAAAGAACAGCGTAGGATGTTAAGGAGGTGGCTGAGGTATGCTGAAAACCTCAAGGCCACAGAAGAGGAAGAATTGGTTCAGGTATGTGAACCAGAAATTGGAGAAATTCTCGGTGTAGAGAATGAATTGGGATCGTCTGATGATCTCAAGTACTGCCAGATGGGCAGAGAAGAGGAAATTCTAGATTTCCAGGAGGGCAACGAGTTGAGATCAGCTGAAGATCTCACAGACTGTCAGGAGGACAGCGAAGGAATTTTACATTGCCAGCTGGGCAATGAAAGGAGGTCACTGCGACATCTCGAAACTGCCAAGAGGGAAACGAGAGCATCTCATATTGCCAGGTGGGCAGAGATGAGCGTTTGAGACTATTTGGAAGTCTCAGGGACTCGGAGGTGAGTTCAAGTCAACATTGGGTGCTGATGAATATGGGATCGATTGATCTCAAAATCTACCAGGAGGGAAATGTAAGCATTCCATATTGCCATATGGGCAAGGGTGAACTGATGAGTCAGATTTAGCCAGAGGAGTTGAAGGAGCAGATGAGCTCGGGATTGGAAATGGATCAACGGATGTAGATGACAACAGTGGAGGATTTGAGAAGCTGTGTGAATATTGGAGGAATTCAAATATTCCTGCCATTTGCCCCAGAGGAGGCAGAACATTGTGTTGCCAGTTTAGCGACAGCGATAGAGGAACAGTCGGTCGTGACTGTCCAAGAAGAATTGGTGCAGATTGTGAAGACTACCCAAGAAGAAGAAAGAAAAGAGAATGAGCATTCTAAGGAACGACTCAATGATTTCAGCCAGGGAGCTGAAAAGAAAGAAGCTGTAGCATTGAAGCTGACAGCAGAAGAAGAAGCAGGAGCAAAAGAGAAAGACGAGCATTTCGAGGAATGGCTCAGTGCATTCAACCTTGAAGCTAAAGAGACTGCAACATGGGAGTTTGCAGTAGCAGCAGAATAGGAAGACACGGATAGCATTTTCCTTGCTGATCTGTGGAAGCAGATAGAAGCCCTGGAAGAGAGGGTGAAAGTGCAGAGCGTGCACATCCAACAGGCGAAGTTGGAAAATGGAGAAGCAGGCATGGGAGATCATAGTGATCTGCCCATGAGCCAAAAAAATTTGCAGCTGAGGAGCCTACATGAACAGAACCATCCATGGGAGCAGCTGGACAAAATGATCGAAGAGATCAGAGAGCTGATGTTAAGATCAACAGACACTGCTAGCAAGGAGAAGCTGAGTAGAAGGGAAGCAGCAGCAGCAACAGCAAAATGGAGTAGATGAAAAGCTCCAAAGACTTATTTGGGATCCAGGAGGATTCCAACAACTTAGAGGGGAAGCACATGAGCAGGAGCTCATGATTTTGCAGCTGAGGAGTTTGATGTAGGAGAATCTCTCCACACAGCCAGCCAGCTAGCCGGCCGCGTCAGCACACACGCATTCAAATGCTGAGAAAGGGAGGTGCAACCTCATTTAAACTTGAATTGAATGTAACTTTAATGGTTTAGGCTATTGATCCATGGAAAGCCATGCTTTATGCAGGCTGTAGATAGGATCGGCTTTAATGCCAGATCGACTGAGATCTAGATCCAGATGCTGGACTAGACAACCATTGATTGTAATTTAATAGAGTAGGTGAATTATGGAGGGAAGCACTCGATTGAGACCCTCACGTAAAAGAGATTTTGAGATCTCATTTTGAGTTAGTCGGAGCTAGAGAGAGTAGAAGAGAGGAGAAGAGATGAGGAGAGCTCAGGAACACCATTGTAATATACGGGCACTTGCCATTGTTAATATAATTAGAAGCAGTTTTTCCTGCAAGAGTTCTATATTATGTGGATGTCTATGTGTGTTCCTCATATGCTATGAATGTGTGTTGTTATCATGCATTTGAAGGTTGTTTGATTTCAGGGTGAAGGTCTCTGAGGTTTCATGCCAGGAGGGAATGACAGAGTACTGTGGACTCTGAATGCTAGTGCACAGGGGATGCACTTATGAACTCTGAGGAGTTAGACAGGGACGTGTTGCGGCACAGGAACTGAAGTCATCAACTCAAAGGAAGAAAAGACCTCAAGGTTGTTGAATACCTTTGAGGCAAGGCTGTGTAGCTGAGAACACAGTTGTAGACAGAATCACTGAGGATTATGTAGGAGCTCTGCCAAGTGGGCATTGAGCGTAGGCATGAGGTGCTGAGGGAAGAACTCTGCTGATAGTTTGAAGAAGGGACCAGAATCGCTGAGGATTCTGAGAGCTCTGCCAGGTGGGCATCGAGTAGGTGCAAGGAGTGCACGAGAGTAGACAGAACTGCTGAATGTTCTGTGGAGAAGGAAGACTGCCAGGAAGGCATTATATTCTCCATCTGTGGGAGAAGAAAGATAAAATCCATTAGGGTCTGAGTGTTTGTAGAAGGTTAGGGAAGATATCACCAGCGTGTGCATGCAGAGACTCTGCAAGAAGTGTAAGAGTCGAAAGAATCCTTCAAGGATTCAAAAGGAGATAAAAGCTCAGGAAGGGCAGCGTTTCATATGCGCGACGAAGCTCAAAGTCGAGGAGCTCACAGAGAGGAAAGACAGAAAAGGCCAAGACCTTTGAGAAAATCAATTTTATTCCAAGTCTGGGAAAAAGGCGTGCAGGGAGCTCAAGAGGGAGCAACAACAGCCGTCGGTTCGGCTGGGAAAGAAGATGTGGGTCATTGATTATCACGTCTAGGAGAAGCACGCAGGAGAATTGATCTGAGCCGTCAGATCTGGATAAGATACTCGACAGCCGTCGGATCTGTAGGAAGTTGCACGGAGGTTAAGCTCATGAACAGCAGAGGAGAAATCCCGATGAGAGTTTTCATCGGGGTTTTTCATATCGGAAAATCGGAGTTCTCAATGACATGAGATCGGGGATTTCCATGGGAAATTACCCAGAACTGATCTGGACCATTCATTTGTAGAGGGTGCGTGTCAGAAATCCCTAAGAGACATCGGGATATTGAGTCATCGGGGATTCAGGGGTCAAGGAATTCAAGGCCTTTGGAGTCTCGAAACACTGGAGGGATCATAGCCGTAGATCTTAGGTGGGACGCGTGTCGGAAATCCAGAGGAAGTTGGGGATCGGTATATCGCGGGTTTCAAGGACATAAGCATATTGACATCATAAACCCCGAAACCTAGACGAGAGCTATGGCTGTGGTCATATGGTAGCAGGTCATATGGACCATGGTATATCCAGGAAGGGCTAGAGCTGAGAAGGAGCACGTCGGGATTCGAGGGATCGGCAGTCCCGAGAGAAAATGTTTTTGGACATTTGAAACCTCGAAGTCCCGGGAGAGATCTGGAGCGTTGATCTCAGGGACCGATCACAGTCGTTGATCGTGTCGAAAGGCGGAAGTTGATGGCACATCAGGGATCAGAGGATCGAGAGTCCAGGGGACATGTGCATTTCGACATTAGAAACCCGGAAACCCCGATGGGAGGTTTGACTGGGGTCACGGGGACTGGTCACGTAGACTAGGAGCTGAGACAGGAGGGTTAGCATGTGGAGAACCGGTGCATCGGGGATCGGCATATCACAAGTCCCGTGAACATACACATTTCGGCATCGACAGGACTGAAACCCCGATGGGAAGTTTGACTGTGGTCATATGGAGGGTGGTCACATGGACTGAGAGTCTAGCTCGGAGGGGCTAGCACGAACAAGGGCGCATCGGTGATCGGGAGTTTGAAGGAGTAGAGACTCTCGACATCAGGGATAGCGAAATCCCGAAGCCCGATATTTCAGATTCCTGTGGGGAATTTGTTCACGGTCCAGTGTAGAGGCTGAGAAGGTAAAGAAAGGACCCGTGGATTGGGTTTTTACCAGTGATTCCCGAGGGAATCCAAAGATCCACTTTGTCTCAATGAAAGGAGATTTTAGAACGATCTTGTGAGAGGGAGAGGTAGAGGTCGTAGGTCACTCCGCGCCTACATCACCAAACATTGAAAATCCCTATGAGGTGTTGAATAGAAACATGAAGAAGGGAATTGGGTACATGTTTTCACATATGGGGCTAATTTTATCATTTAATTGTTCTTGTTAGATGAAATGTGCAAGGTGGCTAGACTAGGAATCCTAGGAGTTGAATCTTATTTCATATGGAGAGATTCTAAAAAAGTAGTGATGTATCATAACACACATGCGTGCACGCGCGTGCGCACACACACACAGAGAGTCATATGTATGGTTAAGTTTAACATTTTGGTTTTCTAGTTGTGATTTGTAAATCAATTAAATCCATCTTACTTTTGTGTTATAATGTTAAGATAGATATGATGCATTGATTCTAGTAACAATGCAAAATAATCAAGTGGAAGAGCATCAATATCAATAATAATATACTATGCAATGATCTAGTTCATTGAATTTAGCAACAATATAGTACATGAAAATTTGATGCATTGGTGTCAACCATGATATAATAAAAAATGATTTGGTGCAACATTCATTTCATGAAACAGTGAAAAACAAACCAATTCAATGTGAAGCTATCAATATCGGTATGCTAATTTGAGGGTGAAATATCACATTATATATAAAAATAGGATGAGAACAACATCCCTCGGATGGGGTGTTAGTAGATCCCACATGCTCAACAGAGAGGGTGGCACCTTCTAGGCTTGCGCCGACCACATGAATAACACCTAACCTGCCCCTCTACTTTTAATTCCCCTCGATGATTGAATGTTGCATTCATTTCAACGATCTTTGGACTCGATGCTCCAACATGCCATTCTATGTATTTTTGTTCGGGCGATGGAGAAACGACTCTAGATGTCACCTCTATTCTTGTGATACCTTCCATTTCGGCTTCCTTATCATGTTTCTTCTCCTCATATGGACCATTATTCGTCCTCACTTCTTATTGAAAAACCCTCTGGTTTGCAACTCCCTTTGGTTTTCATCTCCCTCTGATGGCTCTTTACTCCCTCGCTCATTTTCTCTGCCTTACCAGCCTCTGTTGCACTACCTTCCTCTCCACTCATTTTGGTTCTGCCTCAACTTCGCAGGAAAAAAAAGAGAGGCCTTGTCTGGTATCATAACAAAGAATGTATGGCCAACTGACCCCCTCCTGTCATTTCTATGTCGCCTAGCTCTTCGCCTAGTCCTCTCCGGGTCATAATAGCCTTTCACCACTGTCATCACCTTGCGCTTGTCATGTCGAATGGTTTGACCTCCATAGTAATTATATGTTCTTTTCTCCTATCCCAATCCAATATTTGGATTCTTCTTCGCAACCAACCATGGTCCCCCTGACACAGTCACCTGAGTGTTTTGTCCCATTTCCACTACCCTTCATCCCCTTGCCACCACCCTTCATCCCTACCCCTTTGGCCAGGGATGATTTTAAGGACGGAAATTTATTTTAAAATGTAGAAACCTTGGCGAATCTTACTAATCCTTCATATGTCAACTCTAAACGTTTGGCGATATTTTTGTAAAAATATTCAAATTTCTAATTATTTTATATAGTTTTTATAAAATTTTGGCGATTTTTAAGGTAAAATAATTTTATCCTATAGACTTTGGGCGAATCATTTTTAAAATAGCAAATCTTGTTTTTGGAAAAACCATGGAAAATTAGCCCATGAGTGAAATTTAGCCCCTAAAATCATCCCTACCTTTGGCAGAACCCCTCGCTTCCTTAGAAGAGGCTCCTGTCTAGCTTCGTACATGCATGGATTGCGCTTCACGATCAAGTATTCATGACTCAATGGCAATATTACATGACCTAGTTTTTTCTTTCAGAAAGTATGTGGATGACCTGTGTTTTTGGTTGGAAAAAATGGACATGCGAGGGAAATAATTGAATCTCTTCTCACAACCCTGCTCAACGCCCTGCACCCTCTAGAAACAACAACCTGTGCTCCATCAACTTCAGTGGTGATCCTTGATCTAGGTATCCAAGTGGCGAAAAAGAGCGACGTGGAAAAAGGCAACCATCAGCCCGCATGAGCGATGTCATGAGCATAGGTGTCATCTTGCATGCTTGGTTTTGTCAATTATTTTTATTTCTCAGAGATTCCTCTTGGGTGGTATATGGTGCCTTGCACAATCTTTTCAAATTTATTTTCCTCTCGGGTCAGTCCTGCACAATCTATTTTGGTCATTTAGTTTTCATGACAAGATTAGCTGAATCAATTTTCCTATGGGGTGATTCAATTCATATAGTTTAATTTTGTTGATCTTATTATTGAGAGACATGCTAAATTGGTTTCCCTACACGACAATTCAGCTCAAACAGAACCTTGGTATGTCAGATGATATTGTAATTTTTGTTTCTGAAAGGTAATACATAGATACTTAAAAAAAAAAAGATGAGAACAAACATCATGCAATAAAATGCGAAATGCAAAAGACATAATACCCAAAATATGAGAAAATATAATGCAAATATAATGAATGTGAATAGAAATATAGATGTAAAATGCTCACTAATATAGATATAAAACATCATATAAATAGAATGAATTTTGTCAATTGGGTTTAGCAGGAGTGGTTGGGATGGATGATTATTATCTTCTCTACCTAAATTATATTGGCTTGAATATCAAAGTTACTATAATTTCAAGCCAATATAAAAACATTTTCAAAAGCATGATATATTAAAGAATAAACATATAACATAATTGAAATAGAATTAAAAATAAAATACCAACAAATATATTTATATATAAACAAACTCTATTCTCTTCATCTCTCAGTTTTTCAACAAATTCTCTTTTTAACATATATGAGAGACCATTCTTTAAATAAAACACCATACCCTATATAATTTCAATCATAAATTATATATATATATATATATATATATATAATATAAAAAATAAATACCAACTAGAAATTTCTAATAAAAACAACCACTACCTATAGATTAAATCATGATTTTATTTTTATATCCTCGTCATCATTCTCACAATTACATATCAATTCTATATACTTCCATGTAATGTCATAGTTACATATTGATTCTATATGTTTCCATCCAGCCCCTATTTCTAATAAAAACAACCACCACCTATAGATTAAATCCTGATTATATTTTTATATCCTCGTCATCATTCTCACAATTACATATCAATTTTATATACTTCCATGTAATGTCATAATTACATATTGATTCTATATGCTTCCATTCAGCCCCATTTTTTAGCATATTTCTAACCTATACATGATAGGAAAACAAATCTAATATTAAAAAATCATATACAGTTAAAGGATAAAATTCTTTCATATTTATTAAATTAATATAACAACCACATAAATTCAAAATACATCGTTGTTATCAAATAACAGGTATAATGAAAATCATTATCATCAATTTAGGAAATGAGGATAGTGACATTGTGGCTCCATATGGTTAAATGTGACACAACATTTTTGGAAAAATATTGTACCACACCCGGAAGCCCATATGAAGTTAATATTAAAATATAAAAAATATATACCATTAATAAAGAAAATTCAGATTAAATAAATAAATTTATCATTTCATTATCCTACATAATTCATAAAAAAATATATTCAAAATGAACTACAAAATATTTATATATAAAAAAGATCACTTGTAGCCCTCGTTAGTTAAGGTGCTTTGTGTTGATTAAGGTTGGTTGTCATTGATGTCAACCCTTGAAGAAAGCCCTGTAGCACAAAGGTTTGGGTAATGGACCCAATAATGTTTGATGTAAATATGACTCATTATTGTTTTGTCATGGTTAATAAGAAGTAAATATGTATGAACTCCAAAGTCGTCCCCTTATGGTGAAAGCCCTCATGGGAAGACGCTTTGTGGAATAAGAGAACCCATGCTTAATTGTTGAATAATGAGATGAAGGACAATGAATTTGTTAGGGAAACTATCCTAGATGCATAGTGCTTGTCATGCCATTTTCGGTGGTATTTGGAACATAACATAACTTATCACGGTTAGAGAGTTATGGCCATGAGAAGTTGGAGACCCCAGGTTTGGGTAATGGACCCAAGTTTGTTTGATGGGTAACGGTATGAGTTTTTTCATTGATATGATGAAGATGGATCAATGAGTTGTCATTGATACATGATGAAGATGGATCATTGTGGTTTCATTGGTATATGATGCATTCTTGGAAAAATGTATAG
>JASDQU010108407.1:50233-62853 GCA_032191745.1 Picea mariana | reverse complement strand
AGTTCTCTTTAGTTTCGAAAAAGAGGTTGCAGTCTATTGAGAGGTCCTAAATCCCTTTAACTCAATAGTAGGAACCAAACCCGCCATTGAGGCCCAATTAGACTTTGCAGTGTTTAATGGTGGAATGGTTCTCCAAATCTTGTGATCTGGCCAATTAATCGATGGGATTTACGTAGTGATCGACAGTATGTCTTCTTGTGAAAACTCCTCCTTCAATTCAAACGTTCTCTTTTTTTATCTTCTCTTATAGGTGGGACCGATACAAGACAAATAGTGGTATAAACCAGCTAGGTAACAAAGGGGGAGGAATTAACTACTGAAGAAGGATGAGTTCGGGATAACCCTTCTGCTCAAGCATACATACAATGATTCTTACACCTACAACAAGCCTAGTACTAATACATTAACCTGCTAGTGTTACAATTATTGACTGAGATACGATTATCAGGAGAAAACATACATGCAATAAACAATGGCAAGAAAAATAGTTTCCTTAACTCTAATCATCAATCACATATTAACACAACGATTTACATTTCACCATTAAAGACCGGAATTATAAAAATATTGAATCAGATAACTTATCAATAGATTCAAAGGCTCTTACTAATTACAGCATCCATTCATGAGATCAAATCAGAAACAATTCTTCTTCAGATCCAATCACACATGCTTTTGATGAAAAACGCAAACTTGTCTCTGGTCCCAAAAAGGACTTCTCAATTAAGGTAGCTCCAAAATAGTTCTTTATAAATCCAAAAATGAGGGTCTTTTCCAAAACCATCGACCCCTTCTAACAGGTCGATCCTCTTATTTATAACATATTATTAACTAAAAATAACTATCAAGAGTGCAGCTAAGTAAAACAAAAATCACCACATGGCGTTTCATATCTCAGTCTTCTAAGAGTCATCAAATGATCTCACTTTAGTGGATGAATCTTCTCATACTTCAAACATTTGATGAAGAGTTCATCGCACGTGTTGGCGTACAAGAACCTATGTTGGTCCATCGAGGCCAAAAGGATCTCCTTTATCTCCACTGCCCGTGCCCGATATTTAACTACTTTAGGACTTAACTGTTGTAGAAATATACGAGCCTTGATCGGGTGCACCATGAATTGTTGTACTTGTTCTAGCGTTATGTTCGCCACCTTTTTTATCTCTGCAGCCCACGATAAGTCTTGTTCGACATGTAATTTGACTATGTCGTGCAAGTCAACAAAGTCATCGGGTGTGCCGAATTCTGGAAGGTCGATGTATCTCATCGCCCGGTTGATCTTGGTCCAACTCTTTTCTCACTCAACCCATTTCTCTTGGATTTCCTGGTGAGGTTCTTGGGCCATTTTTACCCAGTATTCGGTTGACTTCTTTATGTGATCAATGTTGCTATCCCTTAGTACCCGAATGTTGTGTTCTTCGATGTCTCAACCCAGTTAAACGACATTGATGTATTCGATCATTTCCACTGCTTGGTGTGCTTTCTCATACCATACTTCGATATCTTTGCATGTCGCCAGTGCCATGAGGGTGTCTTCTTTGAAATTGGCTATTCCTATAGTGAAAAGGTGTCGCTCATTTGTGAATTTACTGTAGGCGTATTGGAATTCACTTCTCAAGAACACCGTGGCCTGTGTGGAGTCTTGATAATATTTCACCAAATGGATTATATGTTACAACTCCTTCAGCGGAGCAGCCAGCTCCTCTTCATCCATTTTTTCTCTATCCAGGGTGGCGTATGTGATTTCCATCCCTGCACCGATAAGATTAGAAGTCTTGTTGTGCTTCGTGCTAATCAATTTTTCCTCTATGGTGATGAGGATAGAGCGATCCAGAGTAAGCCTCCTCTTCTTGGTGGTTGTCTTCATGATGTATTTCCTCTTCCAGTCATAGGATATGGCTTGTATATCAGCAATCTCATCCACGGGTTCAGGGATTTGTTGATCTCCCCAAGTAAGCATATTTCCTAGGCTCTCGATGGTGTATATATGTTCAAGGCTGGGTTCTTGAACCTTTGTCATGTGTCCTGAAGGTTCATCCTCTAGTTGTTTCTCATCAGGAGTTAAAGTACCGACTGAAATTGAAGCATCAGGGGCAGGCTTGGTACATACTTGATAATTGGTTGTTGAGATGACGATTTTATGTTGTGGAACTTCTTCTTCTCCTTCGCCTGACCCTAGCTCATCCTTTGGGATATCCACTTGGTTCCCTGGTACATCGAGCAACTAAGTGTCTAAGACACTTTCAACCTCCTGGCCATTCTGTGGAAGGCTTTGAATTTGACCATCGGGAGCTGGGAAGATGCCTTCTTGGGTTCCTTTTCCTATATGATTTGCACTAGAGTCACTAATGAAACCTCCTATCTCTCCTCATCATCATAGATTGTTATCAAGTCGTAGAGGGGTTTTGGTGCACTTTCTCTCCCTAATGTTCTTTCTATCTTAGGCTGAGTCGAAACATCCCCTAGCGATCCAGCCTATGGCGCTGAAACTTCAGGGTTAGCTGACCCAGTGATTTCTCCAATATGTATTGGCTCTAGACCACTTGGACCTGTTCGACTTTCAAATGGGTTGTCGGCAGGGACCCTTTTTATTTTTATAAGGTCCAGGTCATCCTGTAGCTAATCGATTACTCTTTGTGCTTGTTTTATCAGGAGCAATCCCCTTTCTTATTCCTCTAGTGTCATAGAAAATCCCTTGTTCTACACCGAAGCCACCAGGGAGACCTTCATTTCTCTGTCGCTTTAATTTCTTCCCTAGCTCTGAGGACCTCTTGAGTCGACTGTTCTATTATCATTATTTGTTCATCCAGGTTCATGGCCTTGAACCTTGTCATTTTCGGGTCGGCCATCCTTTGCACCACCTCATCCCAGTCTTGGGCGTTCTCTATGAAGACTTCATCTTCAAACTTGTCGTGAGCATACAGCCAGCAGGAGGACACCTGTGAAGCATGTTGCAAGACCAACCCCTTTGGATTGTGCTTGCATAATCTTCCCGTTGGGAATCTAAATTCGAGTTGGCTCAACCCTTCTTATTTGGCTTGAGCAGTGTCCTTTACCAAGTAGAAACCTACATGGAATCCATAGGGTATGAAGGCCCTTTTCTTGTCCTTGACTAGGGTGGAATTATATCCCTACAAAATGATTTGATAGCATATTTCTCCCATGACAAGCCGGTCTAGAACATGAGCTTGTAGGAGATGTGGTGCTCTGGTGGCCCCGAACACCCTGATGTAGGTGGTGCGCTCATCCAAATACCAATGGCCTACCTTGGATGTCATCTTTTTGGCTATCGTCGATAGCCTTGGCCATTCCTTATTAAAATCAATAAGGTAAATTCGAGTGATGAATTCATCGCAGATAAGGGAGTAATATTTATTATACCTATTTTCCCATAGTGCACTGAAGTAGACGTGGAGCAGGAGTTCTGCAACATGCCAGCTCAAATTCATGTCGGCGAAGACGTTTCTAGCGCACATGACATCGAGTAAGTATGAATCCATGTAAAACATTGGTGCTTCCCCTTCCTTTGGTTCCTGGGCCTGCTACACACAGATGATCGGTTGCTTGGAGATTATTTCTCCCTAGTTGAAGCTGCATCCGACAATCACAACGGTGTATGCCAAAGGAATCTATGCCTCTGAAAACCTGGAGCATTCTTTCTCTCCATACAATCAGTATATGAGAGCCATCAAATAGATGTATGGCTCCCTCAAATTAGTTGTCTCGTACCAGCAAGTGCTCCGGTTGGTGAACTTCTTGTCCTCCCTCCACCATGAGGCCATCACCCGGCTAGTGCATAGTGTTCGTATAATTTCACGACGAAGTCTGTGTTTAACCACTCCTATGGGTCTCTGAGCTTGTAGTGCTTTTAAACTTCTACCATGAGGAAGACTCTAACACACCCACCATTGTCATCATTGATTAAAAACTTATGTGTGTCTGTGTGGTCAATGAGAAACTTTAGGACTTATATATAGGGAAAGATGGGGGTTCTTCTTGCAACCATATGTAGGTACGACCGTCAAATGTTCGGGAACAACTGGTTGTCGAGCGCCCTTATGTCAATATAATTGTGTGGGACATATTCTAGGTACTCCTCTCGGATGATCTTGTTAAAGAGTTCTCCCCAATGTGGGAGCACCATCTTGGACCCAGTGCTTGTCTCTGTATCACAAAATGTTGGAGGTTGGATTAAAACCTTCTTTGTTGATGTCTTGACGATAGGCTCTGACCTAGGGACGTACTCCAACTGCCTCACGACCCCTGGAGAAGAGTCTTTGCCCATTTCTGGTTCTTTTAGCTTTGGTGCTCTCGGAGAGCGTTTGGTGGTTGGCTATCTCGGTGGCATCATTCTTGTAATTTAAAAAAAGGATTTCAGTGATAGTGTAAAAAAAGAAAACCAAATAAACACATATAAATTATAGCCAGTGAATTTACAGACTTGAATACATACCTGTGAAGCTTGTTAAAACCTGGTTATTTTGATACTCACGGGATCTCTGCAACCTTCGAGTTACTAGTCTTTTTCCTTCAGATGCTCTAGAATTTCCTTACGTGCAGAATGAATTAGTCCACAATATATTAAGAGGTTTTAAACCAAAATATATTATTGTGTTGCATCAGCCATTCAATTCAGGTTATGAGTGATTTTTCAATAAACCTTTCATAGAATCTCTAGAACTTAAATTCATCATGGGTTGACGACGGAGGCACAGGTGGTGATGTGGTCCATCGGTGATTTTAAACTGTTGTTTTGATTAGAGCACAAGGTAGATACTAATGCAAGATCAGATATTAATTAGCTCCTTAAATGCTCAAAATGTGATCGTATCTAATTCTAAACGTCCCATCATATCTCTCTCCCAGTAGGTGGATCGGGGATCAAGGATGTGATATCAACATTCTCGTTGATGTCCTCCTACAAAAATCTCTGACCCCAATCGATCTTACCATACGATGATGTCATGGAAAATTTGACTCGGAGGTGTGACTCAGAATGGGGAACCAAAAATGACTCAGGACAAAACTAGACCATACAATCCTCCTACTGGGTAAAGCACATGGTGTTGAAGACTGGTGACTTAATTCGCGTGTATTAATCAGAGATGGGAATTTCCTTAAGTTATTCGTTCTAAAACAAACCTTAGCTTGCCGATACCGAAAAAGTGTTCGGGATCGATGATCAACAAAAAACCTATCAAAAGAGTTTTCAGATTAGCTCCCTTGAAAAGGTCCCAATGTCGAAAATGCATTGGGGATCGATGATCAGGGATAAATTTTATCATGGTCAAAATGTTGGCAATGATCCTTCTAGGTTTTCCCCGGTACCGATGAAGCACGTCGGGGCATCGGCCATTGGCAACATCTTTTCACTCTTCATTGACGTCTATCCCCCTCGTCTTTACCAATGTCAAAGGGGAATCAGATATCAGTGATATCCTTATTCAATACTTGACACAAACAAAAACTTCCTTTTACCGATGTCGATAAAGATTGGCACTCGATGACTGAGGTTTTTCGAGTGGTTCTTTTCCTTCTTTGAATTCCTTCCGATGTCGAATCTTTGATCGCGTTCAGTGAAGTGTTTGGTTGTTGATTATTTATTTAGGTGTTCAAGGTTTTTTTAGTCATGAGGTTTCATAATTTCAAGAAAACCTGAATAGGTGATGAGAGACATGAAAAATAAGCAAAGAGAAAACAAATTTCTCAAAAATGAAATCGAATCAGATAGTGCAAAAGATCAAGTGGTACCCAAAAAGAAAAAATTTGACAAAGTCTTTTTTAGGGTGTGTTAAGTGCTCAAAAAATGGCGACTGACTGGGAAAAAGAAGAATCTATGTTCCTACCTCAGGCTCAAATAATGAAAAAGTTGGTTAAGAAATTAACTGCCTTTTTTATCAGAGCCTCTTGTATCCTTGCATTTGAAATTCCTCAGTTGATGCATCTGGACCTGCCTGTGGTGTTTTCAACCTTTATTCCACCTTCATTTCATGTAACCCTGACTAACACCCCTTTTGACAAGAGTAGAGTAAAGAATTCACTAGACCCAGGTGCTTTAGTTATCCTTATTCACTTCCTACGGTGTTGATCCACTGCCAACGAGCGTCCATAGCCCCAAATGAGTCACCCCGACATCACAAACCTTGCTCTGCTGCCAGCGAGCGTCCATAGCCCTGGCGGAGTTATCTACATACCCTCTCCTACTGTGCACTCATTTGATATAGTTGATTTTATTTCGTCAGAATTTCCTGAGCGAGTTGGAGAGGAGAGCGTCTGTTATTTGCAAAATGAGATGGTTAAGGTGAATTTTTGCTAGCTCTGTCTTTGAGATACATGTAGTCCTTTCGAGCATACCACCTTTCCTTTAAGGTTTTACCAGAACACTAGGCAGACACTTCATGGTTTTCCCAAGGTTGTTCATCGGCAGGTTGGATACAAAACCATTTAAAACAACTGCAGGTTTCCCAGCGCTTCTTGTGTTGTATGTGAGGGATGAGTTAGGAACAGAGTTCATCATATCGCATGAATTGAGGTCATCCATTGTCTTGTAAACACAATCTCAAAAATCGCAGAAATACTATAGCAACAAAACAAACAAACAAAAAATGCATTCCGCAATCAACCTACCCTACAAAAAAAACATCGTGAAAACACACATACACAATTTTTTTTTTTAATGAAAATATCGTTTTAGGGCTTGGCCATTCACCAGGAGGGTGTCAGGTTCCCCCCTCAGATTTTTCAACTGATACGTTCCTACCCCAATTTTCTCGACCACCTGAAAAGGTCCAAGCCATAGATTCTGAAACATAGAATGTTTTCCTTTCGGCTTATTTGCTCTATCCCATTTTAGGACTAAGTCTCCTACCTCAAAATTCTTCTCTTTGGCCTTATGTTTATCAAACCACCTTTTAACTATGTGTTGATGAGCTATGAATTTTGATTTTTCTTTCTCCCTTTCTTCTTCCAACATGAGGAGGGTATCAATTCTTTGTTGTATAACTGATGAGGGTTGTCCCCAAGAATCCTGAGCAAGTTGAAGAGATGGAAGATATATCTCATTTGGGAGAATGGCTTTCTATCCGTATACCAGAAAGTATGGGGAATTTCCTATGACTTCCTTGGGTGTTACTCTATCATCTCATAAGGCATTATGGAGTGAACTATTCCAATTCTTTTGATTGTCTGCAACTATTTTCTTTAATATCCTCACTAGGTTCTTATTGGTTGATTCTGCCACTCTGTTCCTCTGTGGATAGTAGTTTGCAGAGTATATGATTATGATTCATTTATTTAGAGAAAACTATGTTAATAGGGTGGAAGAAAAGTAAGCGGCATTATCAAAAACAAGGATATAAGCCACACCAAACCTTGTAATTAGTTGTTGTTCTATGAATTGGATCACCACCTTCTCGTTTACATGAGTCAGAGGGATGACCTCGGCCCATTTTTTGAAATAATATGTGGTAGATAGTATGTATCTATGACGTTTTGAAGAACTCGGTGTAATTTCTCCTATGATATCTAACCCCAATTGCTCGAATGGCCTGGAAACGGCCACCGGTTGGAGTGGGACAACTGTTCTCTTTTCCCTCCCCATGCTTATTTGACAAGTTTTACAGTTTCTAGCGTATGTGTGAGCGTCCCTAAACAGAGTAGGTCAATAATAGCTAGCTCTTGGTATTTTATCAGCAGTTGTGTTTCCTGTGAAATTTCCACCTGCAGGACCATCATGGAGCTCCTTCAGAACTTTGTCTGCATCTTCACGTTCAAGACATATTAAAAGTACCGCATCATAATTAACACAAAAGAGTATTGAATTTATGAGACGATATTGTGCTGATCTTAACCTGAGGGCTCTCCTTTCCCTAGGATTTAGGTTTTCTGGGTAAGTCCCATGATGTAGGAGATAAGTCAATTTCTCATACCAAGACTCTTGCCCTGGGGAGACGTATGAAGCTTCACCACACCATAATGTTAATTCATTCTCCCGTCTGGGGTCTTCATCTACTTGGTCCTAGGCTTCAGCTGTCAGTTTGCATAACCCTTGTCCTTTAACCAGTTTAGCAGGTTTTATGTCTAGATCAAATTCTTGGATCACTGCCATCTAGTTTCCTCTTATTTCCCCCATCTCTTGTTGAGTGAATAGGGATCAAACTGTAGGGTGAGGCACCATGAATTTGGTATGGTTCTTAAGGATGTAATACCTGAAGTGTTTCACTGCCTTATATACCGCATAATCATGCTTGTCTATAGCAGGTTAATTTAGTTCATCCCCTTGGAGATTAGTGCTCATGAATGATATTGGGGCCTCATTGTTGTCATCATCCTTCTGAGTCAATACTGCAGCTAATGATTGGTCGGAAGTGAAAGTATAGAGGAAGAAATATTTGCTAAAATCGGGACTTCGCAACACTGGGGCTTGGGATATTGCAACCTTAATATTGTTGAAAGCACTTTTTCTTTCATCATACCACTTAAATTCGACATCTTTACGGATCATTTTTTGTAAGGGTTTGATAGTTTCAGCGAAATCGGGGGTGAATTTCCTCCCAAAATTGATTTTCCCAAAGAACAATTGCATAGTCTTTTTGTTGTCGGGTAATGGAAGTTGAGCTATAGCCCTAATCCTTTCTTGGTCTATGCAAATCCCTGCTTGAGATATAATATGACTTAGCAATTTACCTTCCACGACACCAAATATAGTTTTCTTAAAGTTTAAGGATATATCGTTTTTCCTACACCTTTCAAAAAATTAAGTTAAGTGTTGGATGTGATCTTCTCTGTTCTTTGAATACACAGTCACGTCGTCCAAATAGATTACAACACACTTGTTGATTAATCCCCGAAACGCTACATCCATGGCCCTTTGGAACGTTTCCCCTGCATTGATTAACCCAAAGGGAATATGTTTATAAGCGAAGGTTCCCCACTTGGCTCAAAAAGTAGTCCTCAAATGGTCTTCCTTCAAAACTAGAACTTGGTTATAATCTGAAAAATTGTCCAGCAGGGAGAAAATCTCAAAGCCAGACACAGTCTGTAAGAGTTGTTCCATTGGTGGGAATGGGTAGTTGTCCTTTTCTGAAGCTCTGTTGAGGTTTCTCAAATATATGCACAGGCGGATCTCCCTAGACTTGTTCCTCATAGGAACAAAATTTTATACCCATGCAGAATGTCTAACCTGGAAGATAATATTGGCATCTAGTAGTTTCTTTAACTCCTGACACATGAGAGGCTCCAGGGATGGGTGGTACTTCTGAAGCTTCTGTTTGAAGGCTTTCACTTTAAGCTTTAATGGGATAGTGTGTTGAATGATACAAGTATCATAAGTTTTCAGATCTCGGTAGGACCAAGCAAAAACATCTTGATATTGTCTGAAAAGTTTGAGATAGGTCTTCCTTTCCTCTTTAGATATCGTCTTGCCGAGGTTTATATTATTGGGGTTTTCCGGGGTTCCTATATTTATAGTTTCATGCATGGGACAAGAACTCCCCGTATTTTCATTCTTTGACCCTTTAAATCTTTCCCTTGGGTCAAAAATGTTTTCTAAATTGGCCACTCCCTTCGGTATCATGTGAGACCTTGGTTTGTCAATCAGTTGACCTGTATGAGGATTGGTTTCTGGTAATTGTTTATGGAATACTTCATCATCAATAGCCAAGTCTTTAAAATTATCCTGATTGGTCAAAACATTTATGATCTGTTCATCCCCTTCAAAGACCTTCCAATTAGAAATATTATTGAGCACCGATGGTTTGTAGAGTAGCTCCACAGCGAATTGGGAGGTTTCATAGCCTTATAGAGGTGATAGCCTTGAGGCAGCGATGGTCAGAGAATCAGCAAGAGTGTTCTTTGTTCTGGGGATCGTTGTAATGTTGAAGGTTTAAAAATGTTATATTAGTCTATGCACTTCCTATTGGTAATTCCTCAGATGGGGAAAGTTGGAATGTATAGTGTTCCTTACTTGTCTAACAATGATTTCAGAAACTCTGAAAACTCTCAATTCTTTAACATTTAAGTCTATGGCTTTCTTCATCCCTTGTACTAGAGCTTCATACTCGACAGTGTTGTTTGTGCATTCAAATTATAGTCTACAAGACAGGAAACTTCGTTTACCTTTTGGTTCAATGAGGATGCACCCTGCCCCTGACCCTTCTTACTATTTAGATTCATCAAAGTATAAGCTCCACATTTATGAACGACAACCATCAGCTTCCTTTTTTATACCACTTTCCTCCTTTCCTCCTATTTTTTCTATGATTTCTAACACTGGTTCCTGACAGAAGAGGGTTTCCCCACCATCGTTAGAAAATTTTATTGAAAACTTATTTCAGAGTTTTGAGTAAGAGGGATATCATATGAGAGGGAAGATAAATTCCTGAAATCAGATTCAAAGGAATAATTTCCTAGCACGGGAAAATCTGTCGATGAGGGCTCGTTAAGAGTTTCCAGGTCGGTGACCATGCATTTTAGATATATTTCCCTATCGATTTTGATCATATTCGTGTGTCCCTTTAATTTCAACCAAAGGTGATCCCAATCTGTACTAAAGTATCCGTTTAACTTCTTAGACCAATCTCAACTCAATAGCAAACCATAGGCTTCTGGGATATCTACTACAATGATGTCAATTACTTGAACAAATTTAGGGTGTGTTGCTATTCTGATCATTACATCTTTGAACTCTCCCATAACCTTCACCTGGGTTATGTCTAGTTGTAATACATGTTTATCATTTTTGAGAGGGACTACGTTTATTTTTTTGCAAACAGATAATGGCATAACATTGGAGGATGCTCCTGAGTCAACCAAACAGTTATGGAGGTTTATGTTGAAGACTTCAAATGTCAAAAGGAATGGTGGGACAAAAGGTTTTCCCTTCTTATCTTCAGAGCAGACATTCATAGTTGGTTTATTTCTTAGATCTGTAGGGGTTAGATTTTCTCCTTACTTAGTGCTTGTTGTAGGATTTTCTACTAATTTCAATGCTTGTAACAGAAAGTCCTTTTGTTGAGGGATTCTACACATGTCCATGACCGATATATTTTCCTTCGACCTTTTCAAATCTTCTACTATATTGTAGTCTATATTGGACAATTCTCGGGTATGGATGTTTATAGGATTTCTTTGGGGGAAAAAAGGTCCTTTCAGGTGATCGGGAGCTAGTTTTCCTCCCGAAGTTTGGGTTGTGGGGAGGTCGTTTGAGACAGGTTGACCCCTACTTCATTTTTGCACAGCCAAGACTTCTACGAGTGGTTCTTGAACCTCATATAGGTCATCGAAAGGTATTGGTAAGTAAGGGTCCCATATCAACATGGTTGTTTCCTCTGGTGGATCAACTTCTTCCTAATCAGCAATATTCATAACTGGGCCGCTTGATTGCTTGGTTAGGGATACATCATCTAGAAACTGATTGGCCATCAAATTCATGGTGACGCAGCACCCCCACCTCAGCAGGGTCTGCTTGACCTCTCGGTCTTTGGATCTTCCTATTCCCTTGAGCCAAAATGGCTCCTTAGTTCCCTCTGGAACCTTCAATGCATATAAAACCACATGTCCTTCTAGAGGTTACACCTGTGTGAACCTCTACCCCACGTGACCACCAGCATGAACACTGACTTAACCCAAGTGGCTCTTCAAGTTTGCGACTTTGTGTTTCACGATTCTGGGAGCTCTGTTGTTGGTCACCCCGACTTCTCTAATTCTCAAAACCCCAAAATGGGCTAATGGTCCTTAGCTCCTCCCTTATGCTTTCACCATATGACCTATGGCCAAATCCTGGGGCTTCACCTCCGAGCGCGTCATGATTTCGTGACTTGTGAGTTCACGATGTGACTCTTCTCCCTTTTTCCCGAAGTCTGAACTTGCAACTTATTTACCACTGATCAACGGTCATGAACCTCCCACGATCTGATGGTTCAGATTCTTGTTTTGTGAAGTCGGTACTTTACAACTTGCGACTTATGGGTAGTCATTTCCTCCACGTTCCCGACTCTTGAAATGTCGAAACTCTAATCACCAATCAATGACACTCATTGATCCAGATCTAACGGTTGCTATATCTCCTAAGATCAGTTTCTGCGATGTGGCTTCGACCCTCATCTATCCTCTGGAATTTCCAAGTCTCTATCCCTCTTGAGCTTGATTATGGCTGCAAACTCAAGGATTCTTAGGGATTCTTTCACCCACTCCTTGCGGCCTTCGCAATAACCTCTGATTATCCAAAATCTCCAACTCTACACACTCCTTGCGACAGAAGTTCTTCAACC
The DNA here is from genome assembly GCA_032191745.1 of Picea mariana. Classification (NCBI taxonomy): domain Eukaryota; kingdom Viridiplantae; phylum Streptophyta; class Pinopsida; order Pinales; family Pinaceae; genus Picea; species Picea mariana. The sequence continues at coordinate 50,584 of JASDQU010108407.1, read as the reverse complement.
ACTTACTTGGTTGGAAAATTATAGGACTTCAACCTAGCCTGCGCACACCTTGCATGGCTTTGTGTGATATTTGCACCTATGTTGGTATAAGAACAACTCTGTCTCTCCTGAGCTTTTCTGAGGTAAAACTCAGAATCTTGTCAACGCACTCCTTGCGGACCTTCACTGCACTCCTTGCAGGAATTCTCAGGACGAGAAGTAATTGAAACTTATACTCTCTCTCTCATAGACTTCATACATTCAATATGAATTCATACACATAAAGCATTGAAACAAATGCATAACATAGCATATAAACAAACTGTAAACATACCATTCAATAGATGCAAACAGCAACCATAACAACACTAT